>JAMZAV010002246.1:0-121003 GCA_024449915.1 Sweltsa coloradensis | reverse complement strand
ATGCATATGCCGTTTGCGGAATCGGCGAAAACAGACGAAAAACAAAATACAAAAAAAAAAAACACCCGAGCTAAATTTTTTGGGGGTCAGTGAAATTAAGTCTATACTAAAGCTTTATTTCTATGGATTCTGGCTAACTTTTTCAACTTTTTCTTTTAAAAGGTACTACATCACCATAACCTTAATGTCCATGTATAATATGAACGTTGAAGGCCCATCCGTTTGGTCAGAATTGGCCCAAATGGCACGAAAATATCGCACAAAAAGTCAAAAAACTTATAATAAAAGCTTTATTTCTATAGATTCTGGCTAACTTTTTCAACTTTTTATTTCAGAAAGCAATACATCACCATAACCTTAATGTCCATGTGAAATATGAACGTTGTAGCCCCACCCGTTTGGTCAGAATCGGCCCAAATGTCACGAAAATATCGCACTAAAAATCGAAAAAAATCGTAAAAGTACGATATTCATGAGAAATTTTTCTTCGATTGTACCCAAAAACGTAGCAAGTCTAAGTTCAGAGATTTCGAAGGTCCCCTCAAATTTTTATCAAGATCGCATGTGCCGTTTGCCTGGTAGAGAGCGAACAAACAGACAGAAAAAAAAAATAATAAAAAAAATAAAATAAAAACACCCGAGCTAAATTTTTTGGGGGGTCAGTGAAATTGAAGTCTTCGCTTCGCTCATCCAATAAACACACCACATTTCATTCTATTTATCAATTTGCGATTATAAGTATCGAATGTCCCTTATTGAATCGAAGTAAATATCACGCTATGTCCGCCCCTAAAATACAGTGCACTGCTTTTCTTTCGAGTAAGTACGGTTGCCTTCATCGCAGGCGTTCTCTATTTCGAAGATAAAGGGCAACGTTTTTACGTATGATAGTAGAAGCTGTTTAGCATTTTATAAACGGAAACGGGAAAGTGAGCGAATAGTCTAGTGCGCGAATAGTCTGGTGCGCGAATAATCTAATGCGCGAATTGCTAAGTGAGCGATTGGTTTGTGCTTTAGCGAATGATCTAGTGCGCGAATGTTACGGTGAGCGAATGCTTCAGAGCGACAGTAGTCTAGTGCGCGAATAATCCAATGAGCGAATAGTCTAATGCGCGAATGGACAGTGAGCGAATATTTAAGTGCGCGAATGTTATAGTGCGCTTTTCGCTCACTAGAACGTTCGCGCACTTAAATGTTCGCTCACTTTCTATTGAGCCTACAATGATTGAACGTTCCATTGAAATTCTAGAACTTAGTGAGACCAAGTGGATGGGGAAAGGGGAAAAGGATTTACGAGGTGGTTACAAGTTGATGTGGTCAGGAGGTACTGAAGGAAAAAATGGAGTTGGAGTCATTGCCAGCCCAAGATATAGAGAATATTGTAGACATAGTGTTGGGGTTTGTGAGCACACATATCTTTCATTACTATGTTCTTTGTATCAACAAACGTCTAACTTCTTTGACTTGTGACTTTGTGTGTGTGACTGTTTGTTTACATTGAAGACATTCTTTTATTTTTTTAATTGTTACAACACCACCTTCATTTCAGACCAGTTGAAAGATTTCATTTCTCCAATCATTAAATGACATTTTATCATAAACTGCATTACTAAAGTGTCTTATTTGTATATCTACTTTATTTCAGCAATGTGGGCCAGTCCTGTGGAACAGTCTACACTATCCAGAATGATGCAAAATAAATATTCGTTGTGAATTTAAAGTGGTCCTCCGCATCACCACTCATGGATCCAACACATAGCATATACAAGTGACAGAATTACACAAGGGGAAATGGAAATAAATCAAGAACAAGTAAATGTCATTCAACTGTTTGCACCCCCAAACTGGTAGAACTACTGAGGATAAGGACAAGTTTTAACGATTAATTAGAAGCGAGCATTGAAGGAAATTGCGTTATCCGTCGTTCGTGATTTCAATGCCCTGGTTGGAAAGAATTTAAAGGGTTACAAATAAGTCTTAGGTCCACATCGCTTTTGGAAAGAGGAATGCAGATAGGGAAAGAAGATGTTGGGAATTGTGTGCACGAAACTCTTTGAAAGTGGTAAAAAGCTGGTTTGAGAAAAAGAGATGAAAGCATAAGATAACTAGAAATTGATAGGAGACAATGAAACAATAATATACGAATCCATTATAGCTTTTATGTTTTGTGGGGTAAGGAATATAATAGAGGTTAGAAGACTGTGGCAAGTACCATCATAGCATTGAATAGTGACCACAGATTGGTGGTAGCAAAAATTCCAGGAAAACCCGAAGAAAAAGAGACACGAATAAAGGGGTTTTTAGAAGATCAAAAAAAGAAAAAAAAAAATTGGGCGGTGGAAATTTCAGGGGACTCAAGGGACAAGAAAAATGGAAAGGTTTAAGACGGGCGTTTGTTCTAGTGCAGAGGAAGTATGCGGAAGAGCAAGGGGAAAAGGGAAAGAGAAGGAAACCCCCATGGTGGAAAAATTGTAAAAGAAAGGGTGCGTGATAAAGACTGGGTGGAGAGAAGCCCAAAAACTACCTAAACAGGGGAAAAAGACATAAAATTGTTGGAAAACGGTAAAGCAAAAGGATGAGAAAAAAAAAGAAAAGGGAGGATTTTGGGGGATGATTGGGGGAGATTTCATAGAAATAAAAAAATGTACAAAATTTTATGAAGGAGAAAAGCGGAGATTTTTAAAGAAGAATTTTTCCCTACAAAAAGAAGATGGAAACGTTAAAAAACGACTCCATCAGAAAAAATAAATCGAAAAACTATTTTGAGATTTTTGCATAAATTTGACGATGAAAGGGAAAGAAAGACTAAAAGATGGGCCTAGGAAAATGAGTAGACAAAAAGAAATGAAAAAGAAGAAAAAGAAGAAAGCCTTAGAAACGGAAGTTAAATTGGGACTGTATGAAGAAAAACAAGAAGGCCCCGGGGTGAATGAAGTAGTTGCCGATTACTAATTAAAGAAGCAGGAAAAGGGGGGAATTCTGAGTTTCGTGTTGACAGCGCCTGGAGAGAGAAAAAGATTCCAAAAGGGTTTGGGGAAAAAGGGATTTTATTGACAAAATATAAAAAAATGTTAAAAAGTGTGGGAGAGGGTGACCCACTTTTTACATTGTGCCCAACTCATGAAAAGTGTAGATAATGAATGAAAAAAAAGGTGAAAAAAGGGTTGAGGGAGGAGCTAAAGTTTCGAAATGGGGGGTCAACCGGGAACTATTTTCTCAATAAAACAACTGAGGAAAAAGAAAGGAAAAAAGGGAAAATGGGGAGGAGGTAAGGATGGTTTTTTTTGGTTTACAAAGGCCAATGAAGAATGCCCCGAGAAAAAAATTTGGGGAAAGCCCCCCCGGAAAAGAAAGATTGGGAAAGATTGGGGGAAAGAGTAAGAGTAGTATGTGAACAATGTGATTTTGGTGAAAAATAGGGGGGGTAAACGAAAAGGTTTGCAAAAAAGAAGGTTTTTTGAATGGGAGCGTATTTTCCCCATGCTTTTCAATATGTCTTAAGATATAGCCCTTTACGAGATTTAGGAAGTGGATAAAGATAGGCCGGAGTCGTCCAGAACTTTATTTTTATGCTTTGATATACACATTTGGGGGAAAAACAGGGGAAAAGTTACAAACAACGTGGAGAACTGGAATAAATGACGGAAAATTTTGGGATTTGAGAAAAGATCCCCAAAAGGAGTTTGGGGAAGAAGAAGAGGTCTGCAAATAGGACAAAAAATTATACATAGAGAAATGGAACTAGGAGAACAGATGTTTAAATACCTGGGTAGCATAATCTCAGCTGAGGCAAAATAGACGAGGAGAGTGCAAAGGTATGGTATGAAGGTTTTTTGCCAGATAGTGAGGGGAAAATGCTTTTGGAAAAAAGGGGCCAAATGATGCAAAATTTTTAAATTAAAGAATAATATTTTGTACCCGGGACTCACATATGGGGCAGTGACATGGCCCCGTTTTGGGGGAAAGAAAAAAGACTAATTCTAGAGCGGGAAATTTAATTTTTAAAAGGGGTTTAATGGGGTAACAAAGATAGAATAATGGGAGAACTAAGTAAAAGGGAAAAAACTGGGAAAAGCGTTTAAACTTTTACCTGGGGAAAAAAAGGCTGAGGGGTTTGGGCACTGAAGAGGATGCTAATACAGAATTCCGAAATAAGTATAAAAAGGGCAGGAAAAAAAAACAGAGAAAAAAAGGGGGGCCAGGCTGAGATGGGAAAAAATTTAGCAATGGGTTTGAAAATAAGAAAAGCAGCTTGGGAAAGGGTTAACCAGAAAGACGTTTGGAAGAACTAAAAAAATGGCAAAACTGGTGGAGCCCCTGAGGAAGGACAGTGAAGAGGAAGAAAATAAAGAGATGAGCCCAGGAAAAGTGTTGGGAAGAACAAAAAAAATGGCAAAAATGTGGGGTCCCCCGAGGTAGAAGACAGTGAAGAGGAAAAAAGTTAAATAGATGATTCAGAGGAAAAGATGATGTAGAGAAGGGCAGCATGGCCCGAAAGCCCGAGGGGCAAAAGTGTGGGGACTTTGCTTTTTTTATCTCCTTCTGCGCCGGGAGGGGTAGGGGGAATCCCTGGACAAAACCTCGGAAAAATTTATAAAAAAAAAACCAGTGATTTTAAAAATTCTTAGAAAAAAAAATTGTGAAAATTCCCCTGTGACAATTTTAAGAAAAGCTGAACCATTTACGTTTTAATACTGTGCTAGGTGTTAGTTGCAGTGTTTAAATAAATAAATTAAATTTAAAATTTTTAAACCCAAAATTTTTTAAAATACCCCCCTTTTTTACTTTTATTAGGCTCACCCCTTTCTATTTGAAAATAAGGGATCCCCCTAACTTTCCCACCATGGTCCCCCCCTGAACGGTACTTTTTCGATGGGGAAACCCACCGGCAAATGATTCATTGCATTTTGTGAGTAAATGACCCAAAATTTCACGTTTTCTATCACTTTTTCCCCGAAAGGAACATCCCCAACCTTAGGCCTACTTGGGTCCTAGCTTTTGGAACGATTTTTCAAAAATAACTTTCTGGACACCCCTGTTATAAATAAAACATTTTTTAGTTTTAAAAATAATTAAATTGAATAAAAAACAAAAACAAAATTTTCAAAACCACACTTTTACTTCTTTTAGGCTCACCCCTAGCCATTTAAAAAATAATGTCAACCCCTAAATTTGCACCTGGTCCCCCCGGGAAGGGGGGAAAAAAATCGTTTGGGGGCCACCTAAAAAATTACAAAAGCACGTTTTTTTGAGAAAATGACCCCAAAACACGCCTCTATCACTCCCCCCCGAACTTAAGCCTGTTTGGTATCTAAGGAGCCGGGGCTAAAAGGGGGGATGGGAAAAAAAAATGGAAAAGGCTTTAAGACGGGCGTTTTTTAAACTAGGGGCGGGGAAAAGTATGCGGAAAGCCAAGGGGGAGAAAGGAAAGAAAAGGAAACACCATGGGGGAAAATGAAATTGTCAAAGAAGGGGTTTGCGTGAAAAAGGACTGGCGTGGGAGAGAAGACCAAGAACTACCTAAACAGGGGAAAAAAAAACATAAAAAATGTTGTGAACGGGAAAGCCCAAAAATGAATTTGAGAAAAAGAAAAGCCCTGGAGGGGTTTGGGGATTGATTGGAGGAAGATTTTCATAGAAATAAAAAAATGTACAAAATTATGAAAGGGGAAAAAAGGGGGAGAGTTTTAAAAAGAACATTTCCCACGAAAAGAAAAATGGAACCTTTTCCCCAAAAGACTCACATCAGAAGAAAACAATTTGAAAAAAATATTTTTTAAGTTTGCTATAAAATTAACGATGTAAGGAAAGAAAGACTAGGGAAAATAGGCCCCATTTAAAACAGAGTAACGAAAAAAAGATGAAGAAGAAGAAGAAGAAGAAGAGCTCTTAGAAGCGGAAGTTAAATTGGCACTGTATGAGATGAAAAACAAGAAGGCACCCGGGGTGAATGAAGTAGTTGCCGATTACATAATTAAAGAAGCAGGAAAAGGATGGGAATTCTAGAGTTTCTGTGTTGACAGCAGCCTGGAGAGAGAAAAAGATTCCAAAGGATTGGGAAAAGTGTATTATATTGTACAAATATATAAAAAAGGTGTTAACAGTGTGGTAGAGGTGTGACCCTACTTTGACATTGTGCCAAGCTACATGAAAAAGTGCTAGATAAGTGAATGAAAGAAAAGGTGAAAAGAGGCTTGAGGGAGGAGGTAAGGATGGTTTTTCTGGATCTTAAAAAAGGCCAATGATAGAATGCCCAGAGAAAAGTTTGGGAATCCCCCCGGAAAAGAAAGATTGGTATAAGATTGGTGGAAAGAGTACAGAGTATGTATGTGAACAATGTGATTTGCGTGAAAAATAGGGGGGGTAGAACGAACTGTTTGCAATAAAGACAGGTTTTAGAATGGGAGCGTATTGTCACCGATGCTTTTCAATATAGTCTTAAGATATAGTCCTTGACGAGATTGAGGAAAGTGGATAAAGATAGGCCGGAGTCGTCCAGAACCTTCATTTATATGCTATTGATATACACATTTGGGGGAAAATCATGGGAAGAGTTACAACACAACGTGGAGAACTGGAATAAATGTACGGAAGAATTTGGACTTGAGATAAGCATTGCCCAGAGTGAAGTGATGCTTATGGGGAAGAAGAAGAGGTCTGCAAATAGGACAAACATTATACATAGAGAAATGGAACTAGAAGAGACACAGATGTTTAAATACCTGGGTAGCAAAATCTCAGCTGATGGCAAAATAGACGAGGAGAGTGCAAAGCGTACTGGTATCGCAGAGAGTTTCTGCCAGATAGTGAGGAAACTGCTTTGGAAAAAGGCGCCAAAATGATGCAAACTTTTAATTAACGAATAATATTTTGTACCGGTACTCACATATGGTGCAGTGACATGGCCAGTTCGGGTAAAGAAGAAAGACTAATTCTAGATGCGGAAATTAAGTTTTTAAGGAGTTTAATGGAGTAACAAAGATAGAATAATTGAGGAGAACTAAGATAAGGAAAGAACTAGGAAGAGCGTTTAAACTTTTACCTCGGGAAATAAAGGCTGAGGTGGTTTGGACACATGAAGAGGATGCATAATGACAGAATTCCGAAGATGAAGTATGAACAAGGTGCAGGAAACAAACAGAGAAAAAGAGGGAGGCCCAGGCTGAGATGGGAAGAAATTATAGCAATGGATTTGAAAATAAGAAATGCAGCTTGGGAAAGGGTTAACCAGAAAAGACGTTAGGAAGAACTAAAAAATGGCAAAAACTGATGGAGGTCCCTGAGGTAGAAGACAGTGAAGAGGAAGAAAGTTAAGTAGATGATTCAGAGGAAGAAAAAGATGATGTGAGAGAAGCGTCAGCATGGCTTCGATAAGCCCGAGGAGCCAAGAATGTGGTGGACTTCGCTTCTTTTATCTCCTTCTGCGATCGGTAGGGGTAGGGGAATACCCTGGACAATACCTCGGTAAAAATTGATAAAAAAATACCAGCTGACTTAAAAATTCTTAGAAAATAAAATTGTGCAAAATTCCCCCTGTGACAATTTCAAGAAAAGCTGAACCATTCACGTTGAATACTGTGCTAGGTGTATAGTTGCAGTTGTAGAAAGGTTCAAAATACTGTGGTTTGATGGTCTAGTATCACTAGGTTTCAATTACATTCACTTTTGCTAAGTTGCATCTTAGGGAAATATATAGTGGTATTCACCCGCCAACTAAAAAAATATTAAATTAAGCTTTGTAATTTGAATTAACAGAGTAACAGAAAAATATTGGGTTCCCCTTTTCCCGGAAAAAATTGCTGAACTCGGAAATTTTCAAGCTAATCGGCATAAATCTCCGATAAGAAATAACATAGGTACATTCTTAATGTCCATGTAGTGCCTGGGTGGCAGGGGTTGTGAGTAAGGGATGTTATTAATGGTGTTTGGTTTGTTGTGTTCAGCATAATTATAATGTTATAATTATTATCTGTTTAATAGCGTTTTTGGTCGGTGTTTAGGTTACAGTGGTCTTAAAGTAAGTCACTTGAGTCTTTGGAAGTAGTGAGATTTGGTTAGGAGTTTATGTTTGAATTGTCTGTGTAGCATTGCGTGTAATTATGTTGAGATATGGTTTGTTTAGTAATACTGCAAGATGAACAATGCTAATTGGTGTCATTGTAAGTGTTGTCATAACATGTATGTTGACATGTTTATTCATGTGTCTCATATGGGCATGATTGTAATATATTATGGTTGATTGTATAAGGGATGTTTAATGATATTAGCATCAGGAAGTGAGGTTAATTAATGTTTGTGGAAGTGTTCATAACATGTGTGTTGACTTGTTTATTATGGCATGCCTTACACGGACATGATTTGTTATGTATTGGGTATTGTGGTTAGTCGAATATGGGATGTTTGATAATACCAGCACTAGGTGGTGAGGTTATTTGATGTCATGGTAGGGTAATCATGACATGTTGTGTTGACATGTTTACTATGGGGTGGCGTATATGGGCATGAGTAATAACACTGGAGTCAGGAAGCTGGGTGATTGGGGTTATGGCAGGCCAAGTAAGGTTTA
This sequence comes from Sweltsa coloradensis, assembly GCA_024449915.1. Taxonomy (NCBI): domain Eukaryota; kingdom Metazoa; phylum Arthropoda; class Insecta; order Plecoptera; family Chloroperlidae; genus Sweltsa; species Sweltsa coloradensis. The sequence continues at coordinate 112,437 of JAMZAV010002246.1, read as the reverse complement.
TCCTAATTGACGGAGTTGATTGTTGTAATGGTAAATAATTGCAATGAGAGGATGGTGTTGTGGACTTGTGGATTGATGTGGGGAGTGGAGAAGTGAGTGGAGAAGAGTGATGGTGAACAGTGGAGTAGAGTGTGGCAGTTCGTCTGAGGACATGCAAGGAGGTGCAATGTAGTGGAAGCGAGTCGAGTGTGGAGTTTGTTTTGGAACAAGCAAGGAGGTGCAATGTAGTGGAAGCGTGTCTAGTGTGAGAAGCGGCTTTTAGCGAGGGTGTAACATGAAGCAATTACATGGAATTTGTAAGTACTGAGCAGTTGTTTGTACAGTTGTAAATAAAAGTGTTGAATGGCAAGCTTTGTTGTCACGGAGCACCTCCAGACGTACTTCCCAACCTCCCCTGAAAGAACCCTGAGCTCATGCTTGGGCATTACATCCCGTAACCTTGGAGGATTTTAGTCAAAACTATATTGGCAATCATTGACTTACTAAAGCCACCGTTTCTGTAAATCCTCTTTTTTTTATTTTGTTATTTGGGCAAGTAGTTCGGTTTAAATTTTATGCTGCTCTAGATTGTATGGTAAAAATAATGTATGGAGGTAATAGCCCTTCAAGGAGGCAAACATGGTAAATTGTTCGAAAAATTGGGAAATGGAATGCCCAAGGGCTGTAAGAAGTCATCAAACCCACACTATAGCTTAGATCGAGGAGATTTTCGAAAACACTTCATTTAGGTTTACTGGTGGTTGGTATCGTTTTGTCGACCAACCCCTTTTCATAGTCCACTGTTAAACGGAAGTAGAATGTATAACATACATTTTACACACTCTCATGAGTTTGTCGAATCCAGACATCGAAGCTACGAGCCTTTGAATTTGAGGGATGCGCCAACTACCCACTAAGCTTACTTAAAATTTGAGAAAAATCTTGTTCAGTTCAACATTCGACAGGGCTTTAATTTGATGAATTGCAATTTAGACGACTCCATTGGAAACGCAAAGTACCAACACCCAACACAAGCAGAAAATGTCAAGATCTGTTAAACGTTATATGTACAAAATAAATGTACCAGCCTACATGGTCGGCTCATTAGGACGTTATAATATGATTCGTCACGGTGTATACAACATTAGGGAACCAGAACGATTCAATTTTCTGACTAATTTGTCCAAGTTCTGATGTACACACCCACATTGTGCCCAGTGACAAGCTTAGGCACTAGGATGGGTCTAGGGTCTACGTCACTCGGGAACCACAGGCCAGTCAATCACCGTTTTAAACCCTTTATGAGCCAACCTGTGTAGGCTAGTATATTTATCGATTTTGGGTAAATGGGTAATCTTACTTGGAGTTCCAGAATATCTTCGTCGAGACGACGTAGGAACTGCGCTTCCACGCCCGACGCTGGAGGATGCGACCCAGCTCGATCTCGGCCCTTGGTCCAGAGTGGGCCTCTGAGAGGTCGAAGAGATTGATGCCGCTCTCGTAGGCCAATAGCAGCACAGCCTCCGCCTGCTCTTCGCTCACCCCACCGGCGAAGGTCACCCATGTGCCTGGAAGGTGTAAGGGAACCTCTAACAGTACAGCACATATTGTAGTTGTCCTTTTTTCTAAAAAGAATTCGAAGGAATTAGTTCCCCGGGCACTATTAAGTTTTTTTACAGGAAACAAAAAAATTTGGTCCACCAAGACCCAAAAAATGGTAAAACATGGGTTTTTTAGTTAGGTTAATGGTTTTATCGGCAAAATCTCGGGTAAAAAATAAAACAGGGACGTCTTTAATTTCGTGAGTCCAGTAGCGTAACTACCCCCTGGTCAGTTGGGGGGCCTTTAAGTGATTCGTCGCGTTGTTTAAAAGGTTTTGGGGGGCCTTGCAAATTAGGAAGGACGTAAAAAAAGAAAAACGATCACACGGTTGCAGGCCAATTAGAACCAACTTTAAAGCGCCCAAAGAACAAGGGCTTAATGTTAGGAACAGAAACTATGAACCCCGTTTTTAATCACTCGCTTTCGACCAAGTTGTGGATTCGCGTACGCGGGTAATTTCGTCTGTAAAACGGAGTGGGTTGAAATGAAACGACGGTTGATTTTTACGTGTAATTTAACCTGGTTTCTACTCGGTCCCAAGCCCTTCCACCCGCGTCGGACGCGAGTTATATATGGGGGGTTTTCATGAAAAAGGGAACGGTTTTTAGGGGAAATTTAAATTTTAGATTCAGAGAAGAATTCAATAGAGTAAAAAAACTTATAGAAATTTTAAAAGTGCGATCTATGTGCACTGCCCCGCACAAAAATTTGATTCTTGTTTTAAACGACCTGTAAACGGAATCCCCAAATATCGTCTTTTTTTATAATGTTGAAGAAAAAAGTGTTTTTTTCCAAAAACGAGTTAAATTTAAAGGCCCATCCATAAAAGAATGTTTCTTGTTGGCCATATTAAAAGATAAAACGGGGGTAATTCCTTAGTCCCTAATCATGTACTGCAAATTAAAAAGTTTCAATACCTGCCAAATTTTTAAATTCCCGTACTGCCTAAGATGGATCGTATTGTCTGAGGGAAAAAAGTGGGAGTGACTGCCCATACTGCCAAAAGTTCCCCCTCCCCTGTTTTGTGACTGTACTCCCTAAACGACAGGCCCTTGTTCATTATACACTGAGTCTTTTGGGCGCTTTAAAATTATGATGAATTTTTCCACCTTAAATCTACCGGACCCCCCCCACCTCTCAGTCGATCTCTCTCTCTCACTATGTATTAAACCCGTGTGTGTAAAAAAAAATTTTTTCTAAATCACCCAACGAGTATTTTTTCCCGGCCCGGGAAACATGAAATTTGGAAATTAAAATTTCAAATCACTAAATACTTATAGCAGTTGTCTACCACCCTCCCGAAAATTGGGTTTTCACAGACTTTAAAGTTCACTCTTAAAATTCTTTCTCTTATGGCACGTTATTGTAATGGGTGATTTTTAATCCCAACCTACTAGCTGTTAATCCACAGATAAAAACCCAACTAACCCATATTCAAATCATCAACCTAACTAATTACCCTAAAACCCAACCCCATATCCCTCCACCTGCATAAGGATTGCCCCATAAGACGTCAACCGTGACAAAGTCCTAAATCAGGTCAACCTGTACCAGGCTTCAGCCCACGACTTATTATATTTAAATATTCAATTCGTACGCCGAAAAAAAAACCCAAAACATTTTATTTTTTTATTTTTTTAACGTCCATCCTATTCATTTAAAAAAAATGATAATAAAAAAAAAAATAATAATAATATAAAAACTACGAGCACAAAAAATCATAGATGTCAAAATTTAGAACCGTTTTTTTCTTTTTTTTTTTTACCTTTGGGGGCCCAAATTAATCAACTCCACAATTGACAAAAGCTTCACCCTTTAATTTATGTTTAAACCTGTATGATGAAAAACGCACCATTAAAAAAGTCGTCAAGCACTAAACCCCTTCGCCAGGGCTCAAGCTGAGATCAAAAAAAAAGGGCAGGGGGCCCGGGGCTTTCAAAAAATTTAAAAACAAATCCCTGAGCATAAAAATTAATCCCCCCCCCCCCCCCCCCCCCCCCCCCCCCCCCCCCCCCCCCCCCCCCCCCCCCCCCCCCCCCCCCCCCCCCCCCCCCCCCCCCCCCCCCCCCCCTTTTTTTTTTTTTTTTTTTTTTTTTTTTTTTTTTTTTTTTTTTTTTTTTTTTTTTTTTTTTTTTTTTTTTTTTTTTTTTTTTTTTTTTTTTTTTTTTTTTTTTTTCCCCCTCTTATTAAAAAATTAAAGGGAAAATTTAAAATCTTTCCCCGGGCGACAAAAATTTTCTATTCCCCTAAAATCCCAACAATTCAGGATAAAATTGAAAAATCCCCAAAAAAACCCCCCGCAAAGGGACTATATTTTCCTTTTTTAAAAATTGGGTTTTAACGGCAAGGAGGAAAAAAAACCCCCGGGGTTTTAAAACCCCACCATTTTTTTTCATTTAAAACCTTTTAAAAATTAAAAAAAAAAAAAAAAAAAAACCCCTGACGACCTTAAAACCCATTTTTTTTTTGGGGTTTGACTACCTTAAAAACCTTTCTTTTTTTCCCCAAAAAAAAATTGGGTTTCCCTTTATTTTGGTAAAAAAATGACTATTACCCCTTTTAAAAAATTTTTAAGGGCTTAAATGCCGGTTCATCTTTGCCTTTTAAACTTTCCCTAATAAACCTTGATCCTCTAATTTTAATTTAAAAAAAATCCTTCCCCTTTTAAATCAGGGAAAAATTTTAAATTTCCAAAAAAACAATTTTTAACCCCTTTTAAAAAAGTATTCAGTTAATTTTTCCCCCAACCAGCCCCAAATGTTACTTTATTACCTTCCAAGCGTTTTTTAAAGTTTTACAAAAGTTAGAATTAAAAAAAACTTAATTTACCCCCCCCAAAAATTTACCGGGGTTTTTTTTTTTTTTTTTTTTTTTTTTTTTTTGTTTTTTTCCCCCGGAAACCTATCTCAAAAAAAGAAAACCCCTTTAAACTTGAAATTGGGGTTTTTTTGGGGACAAAAAAATTTTTTGGGAAATGAAAATTTTTTTTTTTTTTTACGATTTTTTGTTTTTTTTTTTTAAAGGGGGGGGATAAACGGAAAAAAAATTTTATTTTATGATTATTTTAAAAAAAAAATTTAAAAAGAAAAGAATAAAGAAATAAAGAATAATTTTTTTTTTATTTTTTTGGATTTTTTGATGGGAATTTGCCAAAATTGGGGGCCCTTTTTTTTAAAACAAAGGTTATTATGATTTTTAAAAAAAAAATTTAAAAGAAAAATTTTATAAGAAAAAAACTTTTAAATAATTTTTTAAAAAAAAAATTACGGAACAAAAAAAACAAAAAAGTACAAGGAAGGGAAAACAAAAAAATTTGCAAAAAAAAAACCCCAGAAAAAAACCCTTTTTAAAAAAAAAAATTTCCCCGGGGGGCCTTTGCGTTTTCCTAATTATCCACATTAAATGTTTCACAGACTGGCAGGGATTTACCGATCTCAACCTCATTGACGCAATTCTGCTGAACACGACGCCGCATTGGTCACGGTTACGCCCTCACAAACACCCCTTGGCCATGAAACTGGTGAAAGAGAGGGGCACGCCATTGAAGTCAGCCCGTTGTCCAACCAGGTATGATCAACTTCACTCTTCATCATTCATCCCTCTTAAAAAACCTGGGCAAGTTCCCACAAGAAATATAAATAATATTCACACATCCCATGCAGGTCTGCTACTAGTCGCCGACCTCCGCAACCACCCCGAAAGACGCCCTCCTTGCCGACAACTACCCCGTGGTGATTGGCAGCGACGACCCCTCGTTCTGGGGTCCAAGGGTCTCAGCTATGACTTCTACGCCGCCTTCATGGGCCCTGTGGGGTCCACGCCGACCTCCGCGCGCTCAAGAAACTTGCCATCAACTCAATAAGGTATTAACACAATTTCCAGGATCAGTTTCAACAATAATTATCCAAGATTATAAAAATTACTGAGTTTTTGCCATCTGAGTTTTACCGAAAATCGGAATGTGTAAGGACATTAATTGGAGGACATTGTCATACAAAACAGTAGTCCAATTTTAGGGTCCCAAATAAATCTATGGGCTTAGCTTACATTAAAAATAGTTATTATAACAATGTAAGCACGAAATTGTGGTGTGCATCCAGCCCTTTATATCCGTCCGTGGTGGCTCATATGCGTTTTTTATGTGTAATTATTTTCAGTCCCCCCAGACACGTACATTGTACATAATATAAAAATATGGGACATAGAATACATAATTTGGATGAGCAAAGCGAAGACTTCAATTTCACTGACCCCCAAAAATTTAGCTCGGGTGTTTTTTTTTGTATTTTTTTTGTTTGTTTTTTTGTCTGTTTTGTTAACTCTCACCAGGCAAACGGCATATCCCATCTTGATAAAAATTTGACAGGACCTTCAAAATCTCTGAACTTAGAAGTGTATTTTTTTTGGGTACAATCAAAGAAAATTCTCAGAAATGTACTTTTACGATTTTTTTCGTTTTTTAGGCGATTTTTTGTGACTTTTGGGGTTTAATTTCTGCCCAAAAGGGGGGGGTTACAACGTTTAAAACAGGACTTAAGGTTATGGTGATGTAGTACCTTTTGAAAGAAAAAGTTAAAAAAGTTAGCCAAAATCCATAAAATAAAGTTTTTAATATAACTTTTTTGATTTTTTGTGCAAATTTTTCGTGCTTTTTGGGGCCAATTTGCCCAAAACTGGGGGGGGCTAAACTTTTCATATTATCCCAGGACATTAAGGTTTGGTGATTAGACCTTTTAAAAAAAAAGGGTTTTAAAATAGTTAGTCAAATCTATAGAAAAAAAGCTTTAATATAATTTTTTTACGGAAAATAATCCCAATTTTGCAGGTAACAAAAGAAATTGAAAACAACAGCTAAAATGCGTAGGCGCAAAAAAAAAGAACTTAAAAAAGTAAAGTACCCCATGAAAAACTAAACTTTTTTAAAAGTCATCCATAAAACGCGGGGGGATTTAGCGTTTTCCTAGTTATAATTAATTAGCAGCTATAAACATCAGCTGCTACAGCCTTTGTCAATGATTGGTAATGCTACCAAAACCTGTCCTGCTCATTGTATTCTGCACAAAAGGGCTAAAGCCATTTTAATTGTGTATTTTGTGTGAAGGGAAAAGGAATGTTTAAACTATGTAGATTTACAAAAAAGATTTAATGCCAAAATTGCATAACATTACCAAACCCCTAAAAAATTTTAATTTTGCAAAATAATGTTACTCCTAAGTATTATTTCATAATTTAGTTTGTTAGTTTTTTTGTATATTTTAACACTATTTTATTAAATTGCAATTTAATTTGTGTGACATAGTATTTTTAAAAAAAATCATTATTTTATATAACCCTGTAATGTCGTTTTTGTTGTAATTAGGAAGTGGTTGGAGGGAAGAAAAGGGTTTTAACAGGCCTTAATCCCGCCACAATAAAGACGACAATAAAATCAAATCATATAAATCAAATCAAAAAAAATAAAATCAAATAAAAATAATAAATAATAAAAAAAATAATAATAATAAAAATAATAATAATAATATAATAATAATAATAAAAATAATAAGTTCTTTATTTCTAAGGAAAAGGGCGAATGAAAAGCCTGAGGCTTTCAAAATTTTTCCCTTTTTTCAAAAATTATTTTCTAATATTTAAATACTAAACAACAAAATCTAAAAAATCTAAACAATGCTTTTTTAACAGTCCAATTTTTCTAAAATTTTAGGGTTTCAAATTTATTTTATTTTTTTTATTTTTTTGTTACCCTGTTTTTATTACAACAAGAAAAGGCGGACACTAGTAAATATTTTACTAAAACACTTGATATCTTTGTAGAAATTTTGTCCCCCGCGAAAGACCCTTTGAAAAGCCTGAAACAAAGATTAACAGGGACTTGTATTTGGGTTTTTCCCCCCCATAAGTACTCCTACACATGGAAGGGAAATGACTTACGGCAGTTTGGGGGGCGGGGGGCGGGGTCGTTCCAGGGGTTTAAACCCCCGGGAAAAGAAAAAGCACGTCGGCCGAGCACCCTTTTGGGCCGGAAGGGGTTGGAGGGGGGGGGTGCCTTATCGTCGCCCCCCAAAACACGGGGCCCCTGGAGATGCGGCGCACACGTTAAAATCAGGGGCGCCACTGAGGCATCTTTTAAAAACACCAACTTTTGGGTATTGCGGTCATGGACATTGGCAAAACCCTGCTTCTGGTCACGGGGTGGGGGAGGTACGGCCATGTATAAAATGAAAGCCCTTCTCTGACCCTCTCAATTTTGGGTAGGTTTCAATGGGGGGTTGGGGCCGGGCCCGGGAGGCCGAAAGTCATGGGGGTTTAACTACACGGGTGGGCCCCTCCTCTTGACGCGCGGGCGTGCCCCCGTGCGGGTTGGGGCCCGGAAACCCAACCTGCGCCGCCTTTGCCCGCCGATATCGGTGTAAAACTTCCATGGGAGGTCGCTTGTGATGTGAACCCCGAGGAGGCGCGTTTGTCGACGTACTCGAGGGGGACACCCAAACTATGGTGTCAGGAAGTATAGGGGGGTGCGCGCGCGCGTGATGTCCATCATCTTGCACTTGAGGCGTTGAGTGACATCCCATTGTTGTCGACCAAATCTGAATGTGTCGGGTCTGCTTAAAGGGGGCGTCGATCCTTTTGGGGTGCCCCACGATGCGTACAGTTGACGTCGTCAGCGTACTGGAGCATTTGGATCCTCCCGAGGTAGGGAGGTCGGCTACGAAGACTTAAATAGCAGGGGGCCAAGCCATTTCCCTGGATGCCCCCGAGGGCACATCCGGAAATTCTGAGCGCCGCCGTTGAAAGGGGACAAACTGCGTGGGGCCCGCAAGGGAAACTCTCGAACACCTTAGAAAATTTCCCCCTTTAAATGCCATAATGCTCGAGCTTGGATAGTAGAGCAAATGCGGCCCCTTATCAAATCTTTATACCAATCGAGAAAAACCAGTGAATTGCGCTCCGCATGTCACCACACCGCCGTCTTTGCATAAAAGGGCGCCGGGGGAAAAGGGGGTGCAAGAACGGCGCTGTCAAAAAGCCGTGCTGAGCCGCAGGGATGACGTTTTGGCTCCGAGGAACTCGCTCGTCGGTTCTCGCAAAAAACGTTCCATCGTCTTCCCCGACCAGTGAGGGATGCTGTTTGGGGGGTTTTCTTAGTTCTCTGTCGCCGTCTTTGTAGATCGGTGCCACAGACCCTTTTTCCCATTCTTTTGGAAAGCCTGTTCAAGTGCCATTTTGAAGAGGTGGGCAAGTGATTCGCAGAGAGCGTTAGGGGAATTTTTTTAGAAGATTGAGGCGCCTCGGGGCCCGCGCGGTATTAGCCTTGGTCCCGGGGAAAAAGTTTTTTTATGTCGGGGGGCAAGAAAGTCAGTTTCATGGTGGGTTTCTAAAAAGCTGGGGGGCGGCCGTTTCCCGGTGGAGGGGAAAATGTTGTCTCCCCGCAAAAAATTGTTTTGGAATGCCTCACTGAAACAGCTCCCACCCTTGGGGTCTGACACGGTTTTTCCCCCCTCCCTTAAACTGCTGCATCGTGGGAATATTTGCCTTGGAATTAATGTAGCGCCAAAAGAACTTTCTGCTGTCTCACCTTCCCAAGTCCCCAATCCAGTTGTCCTTGGCCGTCCGGAGGGAACCTGTGTGATCTTCCGCACAAGATGGGCCCTCTCTTGCGTCGGGAAAATTTGGTTTCCCGCCTTGGGGCGAACAGTCTGTCCCGGATGACGATACTTTTTTTTCTTGCTTACCAAGGGAGGAGTCGGCGCGTTTTTCCCCACCCCCTTTTTCGAACGTGCTCTTCGCCACCAAAGACGATACGCTTCCAGTTTTCCCACGTTTTGTGACGTCCAGCTGCGCACCTCCGGCATTCGTTCAAAAGGTAATTAGTAAGATGTATTCAAAAAATTTAAACATGCTACTTTGTCTTTATCAGTCATTCGAATGTTGAAATTTTTCACAAACTCATGGGCCAAATTTTCATAATTATTTATATATTATATATCAAGTTATCTACAAATAGTACTTTGTTAAGTTTTAATTATTAGATCTATATACATGAAATATTTTCAGTTGAGGTAGCTAGAGTATTTTAATTGTGTTTTTTGAACTTGGTGATTATCTCATAATAAACATATATTCTAACCTCTCACTATCGCTGTCGGGCTAAAACAAGACTTTTTGGTGGCATCTAATTTTGAATGGGTTAACATTTTTATAACATTTTTTCTTTTAGTTTAATTTTTAACTGATGTAGTTTAGGATTTGTCAAATTCCCACATTTTTATAAATATGAACGGCATTGTGGTGAACGACTTCTCAAATAGTGCTGTGGAGTGTGTGAATTGCAAATTTCTCAATGTTTTGTAGGGTGTGCGAGTGTGTCATTTCCTGATCGGAAGTTGTCTTTTTGATATTTTGGAAGACCCATTGTGAATTTTATTGTCGAAGGTAAGTGAAGGGCCTCGACTTGCCTTTAAATACACCGACTTCCGAGTATTTAGTAGATAAAATATACTTCTCATTTTTATGCAAAAGCATGCATGCTTTTGTGCTCCTGTATGCTTTTTCTTTTGGTACTTCTAAACAAGGCCCTATTGAATCCGCGTAATTGAATTTTGATAAATAAGTGCTTCGCCCCAAAATTTTAATTTTTTTCTCTTGGGTTAAAATTTTTTAGAATTTGTAAAGATTTTTAGCTTTGAGAATGTATGCTGAATAATTTAGTATATGTTTGGGGAAATTTTAGTTCGTGTCTATTTGAGTCCAAGATTTTTCGCGAGTTCCGTGGTTTGGCGAAAATTATTGTCTAGATGATATTGGGTGGATTTTGTTAAAAACCCGCCCACTACTCGTGCCAAAAGCATTATAAAAAATTTTGCTCGAGTTCAATTGGAGTCGTGATTCTTCGATGAGCGTTTATGTAGCAAGGTCGCATTTATTTTCAGTTCTGCATCCTGAACGTGTTAGGGTCATACTTAGGGAGAGTTGAGAGTCATTGCGTAATAGTGCACGTTACAAAATTGTATATGTTTTATGAGATCTGAGTAAAGATTGTACTAGCTGAGGGTCAAATGGGCCCTTGTGGGCCCCCCTTTTGTTATTTTTCGCTGGATTTTATATTTTGAGTTTATAAAAAAAACCTTGTGTTCGGTTCTTTGGAAATTTTCATTAGCGATAAGCATTTTTTGAGAGCCGTAGTATGAAAGCTTTTCCCAAAAAGAGTTTATGACAATTGGCAAAGGGGTTTTGATAGTCCAAAATATCATCGATGACCAACCCCCTTTCACTGGCCCTGAAAAATCACGGTTATAGTCGCCAAGGGTGGGTAGTGCTATGGTGACCCTAAGCCCGATTGGCTTTGGGGGAACAAATGTTTTTCAGCGAGTAATCTGTGATCTTTTGATTCGATTTTTTCAAATATTTTTGACATAAAAAGGGAAAAAATTATGGGCCCTAGGCTTTTAAAATTTAGTGGCTACTTCTTGGAAATTTGGTTAATAAGAGACCCTTCCCTGGTTGTGGGGAAAACTCCCGTGCAAGACAGTTTTTTTTATTTCGGTAACTATACTTACACAGAAGGGTAAACATAGCTTAAAAAAAATTTCCGAATTCCCTCAGTACCCCCCCTTCGTTAGATTTAAATTTATCGGGACGCTTTCATCACTGCCCCGATCTAACTTTTTTAAAAGCAAATTTTCCCTTGTTTTACCCAGGTGTTTTTTTATACCATTTAATAAGGTCTTCATCGCTTAAATTTTATTTAAGGGGCTGTATTAGTAAAACATTTAATTTTTTTCAGGGGGCTCAAATGGTCGGGGTGTGTGATTTTACGGATTTATTTTGAATATCGAGCTTTCTACAAAATTCCAAACTACTGTTTACTTTGATTGACTTTAGTTTTTCATCATATAAAAAAAATGCCCTTTTTCTTGCCCATGGCATTCGTGTGAATTTCTCCGTGACGATAATACTCTCTTTAAACATCAGTTCGCTTAGAGACCCCCAATTTTTTTAGGGTTTGTCTTGAGGTTTTTAAAAGCTTAAAATTGTCTGTTAACCCAAGGGGCTTTGGGTTTTGTTATCCCAAAAGTTTTTAGGCATATGTTTATTTATTAAAAACAAAATTTTCTTATTAACATTTTTTATTTTATCATTGGCTCTACTATATCCGAATCTCTTCCCCTTTTTTGTTTTTTAGCATCGCGTCAACGAGTTTAGGCTAGGTTGTTTATATCCCTGAAAGTTTTATATTTAAGAAAAGGTTTTTGGGTTTGCAAATTTTTTACGAATAAGTGAGGTGGTGATCGCTAGGTCATCTACATCATTGGTTATTCTAAAATTATTAATTAGTTTTTACATCTATCAGTGTTTTACTGTCTCTACTTACCTAGTTGGCATTTTTTATTTTTTGCTTTAGGTTTTTAAATTTTTAGTAGGTTAGTAAGCGCAAAGAGCCGGGGAAATTTTTTGGGGTGAGAAGATCAAGGGAAACCCCCCAACAAAAAAATTTTATCTATTCTGGTGTAAGACGTTAGCGTTTTTTCTAATGAATCGATACTTTTTTGATAATTTTCATGTTTTGGGGTTGAGGTTTTCCCATAGATACCTTTTCCCCCCCTTTTGAATTTAAGCCAAAATCTCAGTTTTTGTTAAGATCTAGGTCGTGTTTGTGAAGTCTACTCTAGTGCATGATATATTTTTCCTCACATACAACACCCCACCACCATGCCCCGTATGCGATCACGCCGCCACAGGATGTACCCAGGGACTGATATGTCATTTGAATCAAAAAGTGTTATGGGCAAGTTTTTGAATAGCCTTAAAAACAATTTCTATTTCGAGTTTTAGATCTACTTTTCGTCAGTTTAGGCACGATGACTTTAAATTTATGTGAGCTATCACCAAATTTTTCAATTTTTAAGTGTGTTAAAAGGAGCATTGCTATTTTATTTTGAATGGCAAATTTTTCTCTATAAAATAAAACAAACCTATATCTATGTTCTATTTCACGGTTTTGTAGGACTGTACTAGGCCCAGGCCCAAAACACCAAATTTGGAAAAAGCAAAAAAATAAATACATAAAAATACAAAGACTAAATCCAGTCCCCCCCCAAACAAAAAAACAAAAAACAGTCCAAAATTCCGTCTTGACTGAGTTGTTCAAATCAAATCAAATCAAATCAAATCAAACAAAACAAATCAAATCAAACAAATCAAATCAAACAAAAAAACAAAAAAAAAAAAAAAAAAAAAATCAAAAAAAATTTAAAATCAAACAATCAAATCAAAACAAATCAAAACAAATCAAAAACAAAACTCTATCACCCTTTAACCCCCCTTTAAAAAAGACCTCAATCAATCAAACAATCATTTAATAATCTAAGAAGACTAATCTCTAAGTATAAAGAAGTTCTAAGATTTAATAATAATTATTATTTTAATGAATTTAATGTTGAAATACGTATAGTGCAGTGAATGGTACCCTTCACCTTGTAACTGTTGATAGTGGTAGATAATATGTGTTATGCCGATTCAAGAGTATTATGACCCGACAGGGAATGTTTCACGTTAATAAAGAAATGTGTAGCTCGATTTTCACCAATAACTAATTTAGAATATCTTGAAAGAAACAACACTTAAACAACATCAAGATTTAACAATATTACGAGGTTGCATGGCTAGCAAATCCTATGCGACGAACAGCAGACGGCCGTACCTATTAGAAATGTCAGATCAACAACTGTCAAGTTCGAAGTTCCAAGCCACAGTGATCTCGTCTGCTCCGCGATCTAATCACAAGCTTGCGTCAGGTGGTGCTCAAATAGAGCAGTGAGCGAAGTCTAGTGGTAAATAAAGGTACTAAAGTAGGCAAAGTCACTAGCATTGCTAATAGCGCACATGTAACAAAGTAACTTTTTGATAGTTTGCCGCGAAAATATAAAATAAAGAAAGTCTGAACATACCGCCCACCTTGAAAGGCAGTGGACTTTCAAAACACAAAAAACACATAATAACACAGTGGACTAATCTATAGGTAGCGGGCACAGACGATAGTAGCCCGTTTGAAGAGTCCTCGTGGAGTCCTGACTGTCAGGACACGCACGATGCCGTCAGCACCAGGGTGCAGAGTAACGATAGACCGGTCTCCCAGTTGAGTGGGGGACGTAAATCTTCCTTCATCAGCACCAAGGAGTCGAGCTGGATATCCTCACCCTTAGTGCTCCATTTGTGGCGCTGTTGCAGGGATGACAGATACTCAGATGAGTACCGGCGCCAGAAGGTTTGCAGTTATTGTTGTCCTCTCTGCCATCGACCCAAGCGGTTAGTACTAAGTGAAGTGAGGTCCGGTTCAACAGGTGTAGAAACAGTATCGGAAATTAGGAAGTAAGCTGGAGTGAGAGGAAGTAAGTCATCAGAGTTAGCAGATAATGGAGTGATAGGTCTGGAATTGACACAAGCTTCAATTTGACAGAGTAAGGAAAATAGTTCATAGTATTGAGCAATATAGGTAGAACCAGTTAAGGTGGCGGTGGCCGAGGAATAACAGCACTGTCGCCCACGCACTATGACCACAGGATCAGCAAAACGTAAATAAAATAACGGTCTCTAAAACTGCTTTCGAAGTAAAATACGACGATTTTAAAGCCAAGCCTAGCCCAATATCCTAAAAATAAAGTATTTAAGAAGTGTACAAATAAAATCATGACATTTTAATGCTCCTAAACATTGACAACACATCTGGCAAAGTTGGCATTATAAACAGAGCTGTAACTTTGGACACACCATAACCAACAAGGCAAAAAAACACTTTCGTAATCGTGATACCATACAAAAATGCAAAAACTTGCAAAAAAGGGGCCAAGCCGAAAACGAGGAAGATACAAGTGGCTCAACTGCATAAAGTGGTGAGATCTAGAAGTGAGGCCAAGCCCATTATTTTTTTTAAATAATAAATATATTTATTATGTTATAAATTAATAATATATCAATATCCATATTATGATCTAACTATAATTATGAAATAAATACATAAACAAAAATAACATAAACATGGAATAAATTTATTGAAACATTTACATGTGAAAATATCAAAATAAACATACACCATTCAAAATTAAAAGCTTGGTCGATGAATTATTAACTTGGTTCTCGTTACTGACTAACCAAAACATAAACCAAGCCAAAATCCATCGACCAAGCCTTTTAATTTTGAATGCGTCTGTTAATTTTGATATTTCCACATGTAGTGCAGGGAGCATACGGGAATGAAAACATGCTCCGTGGCAGCTTAGGTGAAAAGAGCTATGTAGTGGTATCAACGATTCGTATGATCACCAATAGATTAAACCAATTTTTGATGGTGAGAGTCTTGATTTTGGCTGAGACCGGCCATCTCTAAAACAAGATGGCCGCCGAACTTGTTCGAAATTAAACTAGCGTATGTTCGCTAACATATCTTGACTGATTTCAATTTCAAGGTAACATTAAAAAGGAAAATGATAGAAATTTAAATAAATTTTTAAAAAATTTGCACGAAATCCAATATGTTTGAGGTTATGTTACAAAAACTTTAAATGTTTACTTTACAATTTCTCCGTTATGAGAACGATATTTTACTAGGTAAAAAAGGTTTACATTTTTCTCAGGATTTTATTTTTTGGTGGATTTTTATTTGTGTTTTTAATGAATCCAGCATTAATTTTCTGACAATTATAGCCTGAGTTTATTTAATTAACGCGATGGCATGTGTAGATGAATATATGCTACTACTGTGTGATCGTTATGTTTCATTACATTTTGTCGAGACACAATGCGTGAAACACTTAGATATTTGGTATCCAATCGATTCGTTATGAACCGAACTTAAAACAATTTTGATTAAGTTAATTTCCGATTTTTTTACTGGACCTTCCCTGGGCAAAAAACAAGATGCCGCCATTCATTGACATTGAACTAAAATATCTTTCGAAAGTATTCGCGATTTCAATTGTAAAAGGTCAGTTGGCAAAGGTATTAAAAGAGCTACAATACGACATATACAACAATTTCCAGAAAGTTTTTTTTTGAGGTTATGTTTGGTTTGAATTTTTAGTAATTTTAACGATTTTTTCAGAGCACAATAGTGAAACAACTAATGTACGGGGTATCAATCGATCGTAGGCAACCGTGATCTAACCAATTTTGATGGGAAAAATTCGATTTTTTACTGAGCCCTTCCATGCACCAAAAAAAAAAATCAAGATGGCCACGCCGCCATATGAACCTTTTGACTCGCATATCATTTAAATAGTAAATACCGATTTTTTAATTCACGTACACCACAACAGTGAAAGGTAATATTAAATGACGAATAAAACTATATACTTACCATTTTGTTGAAACTTTAATGTTACTGAGGTATGCTTACAAAACTTAAAGTATTTATGGACACTGTCATCGTTAATGGATCTTATGGCGAATATATCTACAGACCAAAACGGTTTCTTGAATTCATGTTTGGCTTGTTTATCCGTAGCATATCTCTTTATGCTAATCATGAGTCCATTAACATTTTATGTTCGACAAATACATCCCGCGCTATGTATTTGAAGCGACGGCATGTGTAAATGAATAATATATGCATCGAGTATTTTATCTGATGTTTAGAAAACAATTTCGTCGAGGCACAATAATTGATTAAAGAATTACTGATTGGTATCAATCGATCGTTATGAAACGTTCTTTAAAAATTTTGATGAGGTACCCGTCGCCCAAAAAAACAAGATGGCCGCACGAAAAAAAAACTTTGTAAGTATATATTTTTCTAAAGGCATTGACAGGACCAATTCAAAGGTACCGTTGGAAATGCTAACTTAAGGTGTAAAAAATTATAAACTTTGCAATTTTCACGAAACTTATTATTTACTGAGGTTATCTTGTTTTAGGAAATATGACGCTGTTATGTTGGGATACCATAGACATAAATTAAAAATGTTCCTCCACAGGAAATTGAACCGGGACAGCTGGAACAGTATGACATTGACAGCCTAGATCGGGTGTTTCTAATTATTAATTATTCACATCATCAATCCATCCCAGCCCAGATCCCGATCAGTAGCGTACACATTAAATACACAGATAGTACACAGAATAGCTGTGCAAATCCCCCCATGCTGAAGAAGAATTTCTCTACTAGGAGATGTTGCTCAAGCAGAAGTTTTCCAAATAGAATAACTTCAAAAAGGCCCTCAGACGACAAACTTACTGGAAAAAGATGTAGGTACAAGTAAAAGAAGAACTACTTGAAACCTGCATATTTGCGTATGTTATAAGAGAAACGAGCCGAATAGTAAAAATTCTTACTAAACAAAACATAATAAACACCGACAGAAAGAGTAGGTGAGTTGCTTAAGAACTAAGGACCACATCCGCCTAGAAGGTGTGGCGGTATGAAATTCGATGTGGAATTTGTGACAGTGCTAAGAGGTCAACACATGAAGGAACATGTTCAACGTCAACAGGAACACAGGCTAGCGTGTTAGTTAGTTTGTCGTCTGAGGGCGCTTTTGAATGATTCTATTTGGAAAACCATTATGCTGAGCACAATCCTAGTAGACGAAATTCTTACTTCAGCCTGATTTGCATCAAGAATTCTGGTACTATTCTGTGGATTATGTGTATGATACTGATCGGATCTGGGCTGGGATGATGATGATGTGAATAATTCGATATTATAGAAACACTCGGGATCTAGGCTGTCATGTCATACTCGTTTGTGCTCTGAGATGGTCCGGAGTTCAATTTTCGGTGGAGGAACTTTTTTAGTTATTTATTGTCTATGGTACCAACATGAACAGCGTCATAGCTTTTACTAACAACAAGATAACCTCAGTAAATATTGTAGGTTTCGTTGAAAAAATTGCAATTTTTATAATATTTTTACTACTTTTAGTTACATTTCCAAACTACCTTTGAAATTGGTCTGTCAATGACCTTAGAAAAATATATAATTACAAAGTTTTTTTTTCGGCGGCCATCTTGTTGTTTGCGACGAGGTAACTCATCAAAATGATTAAGAACGTTTCATAACGAATCCGATTTGATGACCAGATACATAATTCTTTAATCAATTATTGGCCTCGACGAAATGTGTTTCAAACTCAAGATCAAATACTCGATGCATATATTATTTCATTTACACATGCCGTCGCTTAAATCAAATACATTATTTTGGGATGTATTTGTCGGAACATAAAATGTAAGGACTATTGAATACATAAAGAGATATGCTACGGATAAACAAGCCAAACATTTTCCAAAACCGTTTTGGTCATGTAGATATATGCGCCATAAGTATCCATAACGATGACGAGTATGGTAAATAATTTAAGTTTTTGTAACATTAAACTCAGTAGAATATTAAAGGTTTCAACAAAATGGTAAATATATAGTTTATTAGTCATTCAAATGACCCATTTTCAACGGTAACGTGAATTAAAAATCGGGTATTTGCTTTAAATGATATGCGAGTCAACGGGTCATTGGCGGCGGCGCCATCTTGTTTTTTGACATGGGAAGGGCTCAGTAAAAAATCGAAAATTTTCCCATCACAATTGTACAATCACGGTACTTCATAAAAACGAATCGATTGATACCCCAAACTAGTGTTTACACCATTGGTACTCTGAAAAAATCGTTAAAATTACTAAAAATTCAAACCAAACATAACCTCCCCCCCCCCCAAAAAAAACTTCTGGAAAATTGTTTGGTATATCGTTTGTAGCTCTTTTAATTATTTTCAACGGTACCTTTACAATTGAAATGGCGAAATACTTCAAAGTTTTTAGTTAAATGGTCAATGATGGCGGCCATATTGTTTTTGCCAGGGAGGTTCTCATGTAAAAAAAATCGAAATTAACTTAATCAAAATTGTTTAAGTTTCCCCCGGTCATAACGAATCGATTGATACCAAATATCTAATTGTTTCACCAGATTGTTTTTCTTTATCTGTCTCGACAAAATGTAATGAAACATCAAGATCCACACAGTAGTAGCCATATATTCATTCTACACATATGCCATCGCTTTAATTAAATAAACTCAGGCTATAATTGTCAGAAAATTAAATGCATGGATTCATTTAAAACACAAATAAATAATCACAAAAATAAAACCTGAGAAAATATTAAAACCTTTTTACCTAGTAAATATCGCTTACATAACCGAGAAAGTGGTAAAGTAAACAGTTAAAGTTTTTGTAACATAACCTCAAACATATTGGATTTCGTCCCCCCAAATTTTAAACATTTATTTAAATTTCTATCATTTACCTTTTGAATGGTACCTTTGAAATTGAATCAGTCCAAATATTTACGAACATACGCTAGTTTAAATTTCCGAAAGCGGCGGCCATCTTGTTTAGATATGGCCGGTCTCGCCAAAAAATCAAGACTCTCACCATCAAAATGGTTCTATCTAAGGATCAATACGAATCGATTTCACTCAATTGACTACCACATACATAGCTCTTCACGTTTCGGCCACGGAATTACCTATGCTCCCCTACTATGTAAATGTTTCAATAAAATTTATCTAATGTTTATGTTATTTTTGTTAATATATTTATTCCATAATTACAGTTAGATAATGTAATATGGATATTGATATATTACGTAATTTATTATATAATGAACAAATATATTTTATTATTTTTAACAAAAATAATGGGGGGGGGCCTTGGGCCCCCAACCCCCCCCAACTTCGAGATCTCACCACTTATGCAGTTAAGCCACTTGATCTTCCTCGTTTTTCGGCTTGGCCCCTTTTTGCCAAGTTTTTTGGGATTTTTGATATGGTATATCAATAATTTTTTTCGGAAACGACACGGTATGGATGTTAGCATCCAAGTAGAGAAAATTACTTTATTTAAATGATTCAAAAATACAAAATCTCATCATTCGATAGCTTAAAAGTTTGTAGCATCGCAGTTATAAATTTTTTTTTTTTTGCATTATACTAAGCTTACCGCCGTCATCTAATCCAATCTAACTGTTTGTTATAGCACATTGGCACTGAGCTGACTGTATGAGTGCAAATTTTGGCTTAGCTAACCATTATCCAGTTGAGGGCTCACAACGGATACATAATTCATGTCAGCCAGCAGCCCACCCACCCACACCACCCAGCCCAAGAAGAGTTATTCGAACGATCTTGATCGTCACAATAACTTCTAGAGCATCATCAGATCGGGATGAAACTTGAAATGGGTACTCTCATAGTAAAAGCCCATACGATTGAAGCAAGTTGAAGGTTTCTATATCACATGGTTTCGCGTCGGCGACACCGGTTAAGTGCCTAATGTAAGTGCGTGCGCGTACTAATAGGCGCTAGGGAAGCGGAGCCGCGCGTGCCTTGCAGAGAGAGGTGCGCTTCCCGCACCTTGATCCCTAATCATTATTACGTTAAAATTAATACAGACGCTGGGGACGAACTACTTTATTCACAGTCTTATAAAATGATGATATATGTGATTGGATGAGCGTAGCGAGCGAAGCGAAAATTTTATTTCACTACACTAGAGAAAAAATCCGGAATGTTCTTTTTTCATCTCTTTTTTCTGTATTTTTGGTGTTTGTAACACGATTCCGGCTAAACCGATACTCCAATTGCGATATGACAATTTTGTGGACGGCCTTCGACATCTCGAACTTAGAACTGACACGTTTTTGAGCGCAATCGCTATAATTTTTTCTCATGACCCAATCGAAGTTTACGATTTTTTTAGATTAAAAAAAAATCTTCGACTTATAACATCAACATTCTTAATCCGATTTTAATGATTTTTTCACAGAACATTACTTTGTTATAAGTCTAGATATTCGTGCTGTGAAATTGAGCGCAATCGAAAAATTATTTCTCATTAATATGAAATTGTACGGGTTTTGTCTTTTTTTTAAATTCTTTGACTATAAAACACCTTTCATGCTTTATCCTATTGTAATGATTTTTTTCACAAAACCTTATTATAAATAATAATTCGTGAAAAAATTTGAGTGCAACCAAATAATTTTTTCTCATAAAAATCCAATTTTACGTTTTTTTTCTTTTAAAAAAATTACGAAAAAAAAAAAATTTAATTTTTTTATTAAATTTAATTTAATTGGAGAGCGTAGCGAGCGTGCGAGCGAAGCGAAGATTCCATTTCACACACTGGAGAAAAAAAAATCCAAAATGTTTTTTTTTTTTTTTTTTTTTTTTTTTTCTTTTTTTTTTTCTGTTTTTTTGTCTGTCTGTTTACACGATTCCCAAACCGATACTCCGTTGCGAGTTTTATGGAGGCCTTCAAAATCTCTGAACCAAGAACTGCCACGTTTTTGAGCGCAATGAAAAATCATTTCTCATGAAAACGCAATTTTACGATTTTTTTCGATTTTTAAAAAAATTTTCTTGATTTAAAAAACTCTTCATGCTTTTCCGTTTTAATGTTTTTTTTTCACAGAACCTTAATTTTTATAATTGATATATTTTTTAAAATTTGAGCTTTAATTAAAAAATTATTTCCATA
Source organism: Sweltsa coloradensis (assembly GCA_024449915.1). NCBI lineage: Eukaryota > Metazoa > Arthropoda > Insecta > Plecoptera > Chloroperlidae > Sweltsa > Sweltsa coloradensis. The sequence goes on along the minus strand of JAMZAV010002246.1, from coordinate 91,328 downwards.
AAAATAAAAATTTTTACGTTTTTTTTAATTTCTTCTGCTTAAAACACCTAATGCTTTATCCGATTATAATGATTTTCAAAAACCTTAATTTAAGATTAATATTTCGTAAAAAAATTTTGGCGAAAGAAAAATTTATTTTTTATAAAAATTTCAATATTACATTTTTTTCTTTTTTTTAAATACGTTTAAATTAAAATAAAATTTTAAATTTTTTTTTTTAAAATTGATTTAATTAAAAAAAATTTTTTAACAAAGTTCGTTTTTTTTTCAAAAACAACAAAAATCCGCAAAACACAGGGCACCAATCCCAATTGCTCATCCAAAACGGGCGGGATTAAGCGTTTTCCTATTTTTTAAAAATTCTTCGACTTAGTAATAATTGTTTCACAGAACAACAGAAAATCCGCATAACACATGGCAGCTCAATGCACCAATTACGATCAATAAATATATTGGTGTGAAATTTGAGCGTGATCGAAAAAAAATTTCTTATGAAAATCGCAATGTTACGCTTTTTTTGTTTAAAAACATACGCTCATTCAACCAACGCGCATGAAAAAGCGTTTGCGAAGCGTACGAGCGAAGCGATGATTTCATTTCTCTAAAAATGAAGAAAAATTCGGAATGTTTTTTTTTTTTTTCTATTTCTTTTTTTCCTTTGTCTTTTTTTCTATTTTCTTTTGTCTTTTTGTCTGTTTGTTAACACGATTTCGGCTTAACCGATACTCCCATTTCGATGAAATTTTCTGGGGGCCCTTCGAAATCTCTGACTTAGAATTGCCACGTTTTGAGCGCATCGAAAAAATTTCTCATTAAAATCGCAATTTTACGATTTTTTTCGATTTTTTAAAATTTCCCTTCGACTTGCGAAGAAAACACCTACATCTACATAACACCTACATACTTACCCGATTGTAAGATGTTTTCAAAAAACCTTAATTGGATCAGCGTAGCGAGCGAAGCGAAGATTCCTTTTTACTTCACTGGAGAAAAAATTCCGTGGAGTTTTTTTTTTTCTTTTTTTTCTTTTTTTTAATTTTGTCTGTTTGTTAAAAACGATTCCGGCTAAATCGATAGGTCCGTTTGCGATAAAATTTTTATGGAGGCCTTCGAAAGCTCTGAACTTAGAACTGCCACGTTTTTGAGCGCATCGAAAAAATTTTTCTCATGAAAATCGCAATTTTACGATTTTTTTCGATTTTTTTTTAATTTCTTAAGACTTATAACACCTACATGCTTTGTCCGATTGTAATGATTTTAACAGACCCTTAATTTTATGAATTAATTTTCATGTAAAATTTGAGCTTTAAATAAAAAAAATTATTTTTTACGAAAATCGCAATTTTACGACTTTTTTCGATTTTTAAATTTCTTCGGCTTATAACACCTAAAATGCTTTATCTGATTGTAATGATTTTTTAAAGAACCTTTTTTAATGAATTAATATATTCCTGTGAAATTCGAGCGTAATCGAAAAATTATTTTTTATGAAAATCTCTTTTTACGCTTTTTTTCTTTTTAAAAAAATACGCTCATTCAACAACGCGCCTGAAACGCGTTTTATGGATTAATGTATTCGTGTGAAATTTGAGCGCAATCGAAACATTTTTTCTTATGAAAATCGCAATTTTACAAAAAAATCAATTTGAAAAAACATTCTTTGACTTATAACACCCTACATGCTTAATGCGATTGAAATGTTTTTTTTACGAACGTTAATTTTATGAATTACTAGGAAGCATCGCAAACGCTTTTTAAGGCGCGTTGGGGATGAGCGTATTATTTTAAACGAAAAAAAGCGTAAAATTGCGATTTTCATGAGAAATTTTCGATTGCGCTCAAATTTCACACCAATAAATTAATTCATAAAATTAAGGATCTGTAAAATAATCGTTATAATCGGATAAGCATGTAGGGGGAAAGTCGTAAAAAATGTAAAATAAAAAAATAAAAAGCGTAAAATTGCGATTTTCATAAAAAAAAAATTTCGATTGCGCTCAAATTTCACACGAATATATTAATTCATAAAATTAAGGTTCTGTGAAAACATCATTACATCGGATAAAGCATGTAGGTGTTAAAAGTCGAAGAAAATTAAAAAAAAAACTCCAAAAAATCGAAAAATTGCAATTTTCAGAAGAAATAATTTTTCGATTGCGCTCGAATTTCAATCGAATATATAAATTATAAAATAAAGGTTCTGTGAAAAAATCTTTTACATTCCAATAAATCATGTAGGTTTTATGAAGAAATTTTTGAAAAAAAATAAAAAAGCGTAAAATTGCAATTTTTATGAGAAATAATTTTTCGATTGCGCTCAAAAACGGGGGCAGTTTTGGTTCAGAGATTTCGAAGGCCTCTATAAAATTTTTCATCGCAATTAGGGTACCGGTTTTAGCCGGAATCGTGCTAACAGACACACAATAATACAAACAAAGAAAGAAACATTGCGTATTTTTTCTCCAGTGTAGGGAAATGATATCTTCGCTTCGCTTGCTACGCTCATCCAAATGTACTAGAAACGCTTAGTCCCGCCGCGTTGTTGGATGAGCGTAATTGGTGCATTGAGCTGCCATGGTTATGCGGATTTTCGTTGTTCTGTGAAAAAAAAATGACAAAGTTGAAGATTTTTTTAAATTTAAATTATTTTAAATAAAAAATTATCTTAATTTTTTTAAATTTTAATAAAAATTTTTAAAAAAAGGAAAAAATCGTAATATTGAATCTTTCATAAGAAATAATTATTCGTTTGCGCACAAATTTTACATGAATATATTTATTCATAAAATTGGAATGGCCTTAGTAGCCATGCATATGAACAATGCAATGTATGTTTTTTACTGGAGGCGAAAGTCGATTAAACATTCATCGGGCATAAATGGGACCGCAGTAGTCACTCCACAGTTTAGGAATGGACGACTGGGGTGTACACGATAGTGTGATAGATCACCCATCAGTTGATTGCTGGTTCTCGGTTTGACCTTAAAGCAGTTAAACACAGTTTCGAACTATTCGACGAATGAGAATTTTTCCATTGATGGGCCAATATTTACTTCGAATCTTTTGCCAAAGGGGTTGAGGTCAGACATGATGAGACTTGATGAGACTTTGTAGAATTAGCTTGGTTACTATATGTGTTCTTCAGGCAAGATTATCGGATGCTTATGATTATATTCCATATCTGAGTTATTTAATTGACCACCACCCTGAGCAACCATTTGGGTCAACTAAGGAATTTAAGTTGCGGAGATTGCTGCTTAGCTTCACCTCAATTATTCTTGTTAAGGCTCTTGAGATCATCGGTAAAGTAAATTTGTTGTGCAGGTCTTACCCAAAAGTATTCGGCTTCTTGTAGTTGCAGCTACCGACAGGGGACCAAACTGCCTTTGGTCGAGACACAGTCTCGAGTTCCTGTGTCTCGAGTTCTTGAACAAGCGCTTGCAAAGTGCTGTGGTTCTTGTAAGCATGTACCAGCAAGAGAATCTAGATTCCAAGTTGAGAATTTCTGCCGGATCTTGACTAACTGGACATGAGGACGATTTGTTTTCTTTCTTCGAGTATGTTCGGTGCAGTTTACTCGTGATTTTGTGGACCGTTGGCTATTGTCCGGATCGGGACTGAGACAGGAAGGGCCAAACCACCATAAGACAGATTTCAGAAGTTGATTTGGAGTGGCACCACGTGAAAGAATGTCAGAAGGGTTATCGGTTGAGCGAACATGTCTCCAGGTGCAATGTATCGTGAGACTCTGAATTTCTGAAACTCAATTTGCTACAAAGGTTTTCCACTTGTTAGAAGGAGAAGCAAGCCAGTGTATTAAGATAAGATAAGATAAGATAATTTATTGGGTTTTTGTTACATGTAGTACATATAGTGTTTGACAATAATTAATATATTGTGTTACCCATGTTTTTGGCCTACTATTACTATTACTATTACTATTACTATTGTGCACTCAGTGCACAAGTTGATAGAGTTAATACAGTGCTGATTTAATGTATCAGCGACCTTGGAGATGAGATGAGATGAGCCAACACAAGTGCACCACAAAGTTCGAGCCTAGGAAAAGAGATTTTCTTGAGATGAGAGACGCGCGACATCGCACACAGGAGGTTGGCTGAGCAAACCTCATTGGAACAAACGCATCGCAAGTAGACGCAGGCACCGTAGCTTGTCTCGGAGGCATCGGAGAAACCATATAGTTCAATTGATGCTATGTCGGTACCTTGGGTAACTCTCTGCTTGATTGACGCTTGATTCAGGTCGAATAACTGAGCTCTATAGTGCATCCACGTACTATGTAAATGGACTGGTACTAATTATTCGTCCCAGCTGATGGTTAATTGCCTCAACTGTTGCATGAGAATTTCGGCTACGATGATTACTGGGGCGACGAGTCCTAAAGGATCGAATAGCGGCTAGTATCAGAGAGGATGGATCTTTTTGTAACACTCGCGGGCTTGTCTGGTAACGTGACTTTGAACTGGAAGGTGTCCGATTTGGGTTGCCAATGGATACCTAAAGCCTTGATACTTGCTGTTCTATCTTCAGTGCCAATAGAATAGGTTGTGTCTCTTAATTCAGGGGGAATATTCTTCAGTAGTTCAGCGTTGTTAGCACACCATTTATGTAACTCGAATCCAACGGAGCCAAGCATTTGAATCATTTCTGATTGCATTTGGAGTGCTAATTCCAGGGAGTCGGAGCCAGAGACCAAATCATCAATATAGAAATCTTGTTTTGCATTACATCTTGGTGGCTAGGGAATTAGTTTGCTTCTCATCTTCAGCGAACTAATGTAATGGCATAACTGCAAGAAAGGGTGCAGCAGCGGTGCCATAGGTAACTGTAGTCAACCGGTAGGTTTGTAGATCTTCGTGAGGGTTGTTCCGCCACACGATGCGTTGATAATCTGTATGAGCAGGGTTAACGAGAATTTGCCTGTACATTTGCTTGATATCGGTGGTGAAAGCAGAAACATTAAACATGCGTGCGGAAAGACAGTTGATTAAGAACAAGTCGCGTTGAATGGTTGGTCCCACCATTAGGATGTCGTTCAATGACTGTCCGTTGGATGACTTTGAAGACGCGTCAAAGACAACTCGTAGTTTATAGTATAGGCGCAAAGTGTATGATTTTGGCTCTCGTAGGCTATTCGTGGAAGAATATAGCAGTCAACGGGATTATATAAAGGTATGTATAACAATGTTTTTGGACATTAGTTACATCGGCGGAATCACTGCAGGCGCCGTCGGTGGCGTCGCGACGCCTTACAACGTTATGGCTTATAACTCTCTTATCGTTCATCACACAGAAAATATCATATATTCATTTTCATTCAGTTTTGTAACATACATCGATTGTTGCTATTAATTTTTCAGGAATTTAACAATTATAATTTTTTATCAATAAAATAGTACAAAAACGAGATATTAAACTAAATTAGTGTTAATTACTTATGGAGGGGGCACCCTGACTGGTAAACCATATTCGCCATGTCCTTATATTACTTACATTCTGGTTTGCATGGTTTACTTATCGTGGTGAGCGGTGTGCCCAAGGAGGGTAATCGTGCATACTTTGAATCATATTTTATTATCCTCTCAAACCACTACCGAGGTACTCACTTTCATTACTACCTCAATCATACTTTCCAACCCTCTATGTGACCTGTGCTTCTGTTTTGGATTGGGAGAACATAAAATCTATGATACAGATACCATTTACGCTCAATAAAGATGTGAACGTCGCTTAAACAAGTGGTTGAAATTCACCATCCCACACATTTTTACCTTAACATAACTATATACACGAGTAAAAAGTTTAAAAGACACTTACAATCTATCTTGGGCCATCTTCATCTTCATCTGATGATGTATCGGCCAACGTCTCGGGTACAGAGTTCAAACAGGTGTTATCCTCGTCTTCGGTTGTGCATTGGCATAACTCCGTACATCGTAATCTGTGGATTTACAGCTGCACCGCGATGCACATCTTGATTTAGAACTGCTGCATTTTACAAGTTCTATAATGGCAGTTGGCGCAGGAGGTAGTGTTGTCATTCTGGGTTGAAAGTCTTGCGAATTATCATTCTCTAGCATCCATTCGTAGTTTTCTGGAGGCAAACGTTCGGGGTTGGCAATATTGTCGTTGTTCCAGATCCAGGACTGATGTTGAGCCCGAAGACTTTGATGTAATGCTGCTTTTGTAGGGGGAAGTTTCGAAGACTCACAACCCTTTTTGTTGAACATCCACCAACGCAGGTCAGCAGCTTCTTTGAGCTTAGTCAATGGAGAGTATAGTTGACAAACAAAAAGTTCTAAGCCAGTTGTAACACATTCTTTGAGCTCAGTAGATTTGTCTATTTCAGTAAATTCAGAGATGACTTGAGCTTCGGCATTGTCGAAAACTTCCCAACACGTAAGCTTTCCTTTTCCATGAAATGCACCTGTGTTGTCAGCACCAGTGAATGCATGAAATCCGGGAAGTGCTGAAGCTCTTTCTGGGCCCAATCCATTGTACACCAAACCAATCTCGATACTTCTAAATCTATCTCCACGACCAGTGACAAATAGTGATCTCGGGCACAATTGAGGGTAACGTCTGAGTGCAAAGACGAAAACATCTGTATCAGGAAAGAAGATAGAAATCTGAGTTGCCCCTCTTGAAGTCGCATCTACAGCATGAAGAATCATTTTTGTATCCGCTTCTTCTTACGGACTACCCAGATGTTCGAGAGGTGCCTTTGTAATTTGGATTTGATCTGACCACGCAACCACTGTTTGTCTCTGATAGTTTTCAGATTCTTTGATGACTTTCGTCGCAAGATAAGACTGTATAAGCTCATGTTTTGTGTAAGCGTGTGCTAGCAACTGGCTTAAACTGATATTTCCAATAGGCGTGTTGTCACTAATACGGTAGGCAAACTGAAGGTTTGCCTCCTTGACGCCCGTCGCGTGTTGCCGACTTTAGTGAAGAGGGTATATCATATCGATAAAAAACAACGTGCACTTCGGAAAACGAGCAATACTTATTTTCTACCCGGTTGACAAAAAGAATGGCTAGCTGCTCACAAGTCTTTATGTCCTTAGTTTTAGGTAGGGATTGAATCTCAGCCATACCATCGATTATTGCTACTGAATGTTGCACTGCAGACTCAAGTTTCCATTTCCTCGGTGTCTTTTTTTTTGCGGACTCCTTCGAGAGTAGCCATTAGATCACTCTTCGTTGAACAGTGGTGAAGTGTCCCATCTACAGCAATCAATGCTCGAGCTACAACCGAGAATTCGTTATAACTTTTCCCTTGTTTTAGATCTAGCTCGGGTCTTGATCTGTCAACAACGAGCTTTCTCATCATCAATGACGATGTTTCTCTCAGTTCAATTATCTCGCTTTTGGTTTTAATGAGAACCTTTTTCGATGCACATTACCACATCTATAAATAGAAATTTTCATTAGGGCCCATACGCTTACAGTGTTGCATGCTATGCGCTCCGAAACGAATTTAGAATATTCTTGAATGCCCACTTCATTTCTTCGTAATACATCGTTCACGACTTCTTCTGGCATGACCTTTTAAGTGATGAAATTAGTTAACTCATTTGATTTGTCTTCAAAGGGGTTTGTGTAATTCTTAATTGTTTCCACCAACTTTTGAGTATTCACATTTTTCGTGTCTAAAATGCTTTTTTTGTCACGGTGGTGGCGAGCAGAGATGAAAGTGTTTAAGCCAGCTATCTCTTGAGATTCTTTTGATAGTCGAGCCATTTCCGGAGCAATTAAGAAATAGCGAGCACGAGCACCTGGGTTTAGTGTTAGCCCGGTTAGACCTCAATCTACTTTCAGGGTTCGGATAACTTGTTCAAGAGCGTGGTCACCACCAAAAAAGCAAAATGGAACTGTGCTGTATTTATTAACTATCCAATTCCCTGATGTAAACTCTTCATATATGTTTGGGGCTGTTTTCTGTAAGTCGCTCATCTCAGGAAGATAAAGGGGAATAACACGAGCATAATTTCGCTTATCGTGCGCAAGTAAGTATTTAACGAGGCTTTCAAGAGATGTCAAATGAAGTTTTCAGTCAGCATTGCGTACAGCCCGGATGAAAAGAGAGAGCTCTTCAATCATCTTCATGTACTGAACTGCCACTTTAAATAATGGCTATGTGCATCCCTGAACTTCAAACTTATCTAAGCTGTCACCGAATGTGGACTCTTCCAAGGATTTTAAAACCTCAGTGTGGGCAACCTTTACATCATTATACATCATCTTACATCTTTGCAACTGTCATGAACGAGATTTGACAATTTCAAGTATTACTATTCTTCTTCGTGGTGTGGATTCTCCTTTAAAAACGCTTCAATATATAACGTGTGTAATGCTTGAAGCATTGTTAAATAAGCTTCAACCCCTCTGTTGACATGTGTACCAATCCATTATCTATCTCACAGACTCACAGTAGAATTACCAAAAATGCCAGACTCGACCCAAAACTGTTCTATTCCACTATTGTCAATATATGTTCCAATGGCACGTAGCATGGCCATGACAGTATGAAGTTCACCTTGCCGTAGAATAATATTATCTAAATCATTTCGATGCATTTGCAGCTGAAAAAATGACGAGGATGCTTGATTCTAATTGAATGTGTTCCCCTTGATTATGATTAACCAACCGAACTACCTTGAGATCGATATTACTCCTGGTACAATAATATAAAGGTTTTACCAACAACTATTCCTAGACGCATCCCATCTAACATAATGGCTAATATCGATCACAAGGTGGTTCGTTTTTTTATTGTTATTAAGGGGAAAACATTCAATTACAATCCAGCTTCCTTGCGATTTTGTTGGAATACTGTGAAAACTGTATTATTGTACCAAGTATATTATTGATCACAAGGCAGTTTGGTTGGTTATTTATTATTAAGGGTTTTAAGGATATAACGAATATAGCTTTCCGGTCAGGGTGCCCCCTCCATAAGTAATTAACACTAATTTAGTTTAATATTTCGTTTTTGTACTATTTTATTGATAAAAATCATAATTGTTAAATATTATTGAAAAGTTAATAGCACCAATCGATGTTTATTACAAAACTGAATGAAAATGCATCTTTGATATTTTCTGTGAGATGAACGGTAAGAGAGTTATAAGCCAAAACGTATGTAAGGCGTCGTGACACCACCGACGGCGCCTGCAGTAATTCCGCCGATGTAACCCATGTCCAAAAACCTTGTAATTGATACATTTGTACGATGCCGTTGACCGCTATATTCTTCCACGAATAGCCTACGAGATACACTTTGCGCCTGTACTATTAGTGGTTGTGCTGGAAGATTTTAGAACAGGATGGTGAGGAAGATAGTAGCAGTGTTTGGGTTCATTTTGTACCTCAACGAGCTCCATGTGATTTAGGTTCAGGTATTCGTTTAGAAAATCACAGTATTGTGTTTTCAGAATTTTATCGGATGATGAGCGGCGTTCTAAGCTCTTGAATCGTTTATAAGCTTGATCCTTTGAATTACCTAATGCTTGTGGTTCCTGACTAAATGGAAGTTGTACCGAGTATAGTCCGCTTGGAATGCGCTGGCAGTGCGAGTTGAAGTTAGTTTCGCACGCCTCCTCTTGCGTAGACATTTTAAGCGGAAAAGTTCCGATGCATTCTTCGATCCTCCAAAACGCGGAGAGCAAATCGTCTAATTTGTTTTGATAGCTTAAATGACACTACGGATTTAGCTCGTTTTTGCTGCGTTATCTTACCGGGCTAGGACACTCAACCCGTGACAATCCAGTCTAGCAAGATTTTTTGAACTATCGGAAGGTTTTTGCCCATCTTGATTTGTCCTATGCACAACAACTCGAAGAATATTTCAGCACCTAGGAGAGCGTCAATGCCACGACGCACATTGAAATGAGGATCGGCAAGTTTAACCCTTCTAGGAAGCATCCAGTCCCTGACATCTACCTCGTGTAAAGGCAAGTCGCCTGTATTATAAAAATTGAAACTATATAACAGGTAGTAACGTTACACATATAAATCATTAGACTTTTCACTGTTAATACTGATTTTTATTTAAAAAATGTGATATTTCGACTACTTTTCAGCAATCTTTATCAAACGATCCAACAACAAAAAAACCACAACAAACAAGACAAAAAAAATATTTAACAAAAAATTATAAACATGGCTGTGTATAAGTACCAAATTATTAACAAAAAAGGTTTTTGTAAATAAAAAATAAGAAACCAGAACATTAAATTGACATGTTGGACAGTTGGTGTATGAAATTAAACTATTGATCTAGTGATGAAATTGATGGACAGAAACTCTTCCAAATGGCTGGGAAATAAACACTCGGCACACTGATTGTATTGGCCACACATGAAATCAAACCAGCTTCCTTGATTTTCCGTGCTGTGGCAGTAGACTCATGTGCAAGGATTGAAGCGTTTTCCCAATTAATATGATGATGATTTTTATAAACATGTTCTGCGAGTTTTGAAGTATCAATTTTTTGTTGTTTCCATTGTTCTTGTGTTCTTCATTCTTACCATCAAAGTTCTCTTGGTTTCTGTTGGATTACATGCTACGAACGCCTGCGCGACGGGCAACCCGCCGTACGGCTCCTTGCTGCAAGTCACCGCCTCCTTGCAGTGCTTAGACTCCCGTCTCAGTACGATCTACAGGGCTGAGTATAAACCACGTTTCGTAGGCCCGCTCAGACACCTTAGAAGTGACAAAACTAGTGAACTTATAACAGGTTATGGACCCAGTTCATAGTTAAATCTGTAGGTAAAGTGTATAAGTCATTCACCCAGCACAGTTTGGTGAAAATCCTGCTAATCCCGCAGCAGAGTCGGCGCCTAAGCAGGTAAACAACCAACCTAACCTATAGCCTAGGCTTAGGCCTAGCCCCAAGGCCTAGCCATGTCGTCCGGGGACGGGAAAGTCTCCATACAAAAACTCAACAACAAAATTACCAGCTGTGGAAGTTCAAAATAGAAATGCTGTTGAGCAAGGACGACCTCTGGGACACAGTTGAGGAAGATACGCCATCACAGCCTAATCCAGCATGGAAAAAGAAAGACCAACGTGCCAGGGCCACAATCTGCCTACTTCTCGAGGACGACCAGCTGATCCACGTGCGGAATGAAACGTCCACCCGATCAGTGTGGTTGGCCCTGAGAAAGGTGCATGAAAGGTCTAACTTAACCTCAAAGATGTATCTCCTCAGAAAACTGTACAGACTCAGGCTCAAAAGCGAGCAAAGTATGGATGAGCACATCAACAGAACACTTGAGCTAGTTAATGAGCTCAGGGGACTGGGCGAAGAGCTCAAGGAAAACCACGTCGCATCCTCCTGTTGTGTAGCCTGCCAGAGAACTATGGCATGCTAATCACAGCACTTGAGGCTAGACCCGAGGGTGACATAACACTCGTATTCGTTACCGGCAAGCTCAAGGACGAGTTTAACCGAAGAACGGAAACAGAATTGGGGGTCGAATACAACGAAGCTGTATTAAAAACCGGACCTCAATACGGGACAGTGGAAAGAATGAAGTGCTTTCACTGCAACAAAGAAAGGACTGCCGGACCCTCAAGAGAGAAACAAAGTTCAACAGGGAAAAGTCAAGAGCGCCATAAGAAGCGAGGCCAGATCAAGCGACGATGAAGAACTGCGCTACGTATGTTTCAAGGCGGAGGAAGTCAAGAAAACAACCACGTGATTCATTGACTCAGGAGCAACATGCCACATGACTTATGACAGGGCATTTTTTTCAAGACTCGACGAGAAGTCGTGCACCGTCTCACTCGCAAACGGGAGCTCCATGCAGTCCGAGGGAGTGGGGGAGGGCTTCCTGAAATGCAAAGTGGGTCCGTCACCCAGGAGACCCGTGAACGTGCTGCTCAAAAGCGTGCTGTACATCCCCAGCCTCGACGGCAGCCTGATATCGGTGCCCACACTATCCAAGATTGGGTTCTCAGTAAAATTCGACAGCAATCAGTGCACGGTCTCAAAAACCGGAGAAACCCTAGCCAAAGGCCTCCGGAAAAAGCAACTCTTCGAAGTCTGGCTAGACAGTGACAAAACGAGGCAACGCGCAAAGTCTGCTATCCAAGAGGAAAATCATGAGAACTGCATCCACCTATGGCACAGACGCATGGGACACCGAAACCCCGACGCCGTCAGAAGACTGAAGAAAGAAAATCTAGCAACTGGTATGACACTCGGTGACTGCGACACGCGAGAAAAGTGCATTACATGCGTGAAGGGTAAGCTAACCAAAAAGCCTTTCCCGAAGAAAAGCGAGGAACGGGCAGATAAACCTCTCGGATTGGTCCATTCTGACCTGTGCGGACCGATGAATACCAAAACCCCTGGCGGAAAGAGGTACATCATGACACTGATTGACGACTACTCCAGATACTGCACGGTCTACCTACTGAGAACTAAAGACGAAGTTTTGTACAAGCTGAAAGTTTACTCGGCAAGAGTCAACAACATCTTCAACACCAAAATTAAGAAGATTAGGTGCGACAACGGGAGAGAATACAAAAATGCAGCCGTCAAATCGTTTCTGGACGAGGAAGGCATCGAACTGAAACTCTCTGTACCATACTCTCCCCAACAAAACAGAGTAGCCGAAAGGAAGAACCGCTCCCTTACAGAAATGGCAAGATGCATGCTACTCGACGCGTCCCTCCCAACAAAGTACTGGGGAGAAGCAGTAGTCACCGCCAACTACCTACAAAACCGATTGCCCAGCAAATCGGTTGAAAAAACTCCGTATGAACTGTGGTTTCGGCAGCAAACCGAACGTCTCCTACATCCGAGTTTTTGGAAGCAAAGTCTACAGCCATATCCCCAAGGAGAAGAGGACGAAGCTAGATCCCCGAGCCGAAGAAGGAACTCTCGTTGGATACAGCGAAGAAGCCAAGGGATACCGCGTACTAAACACAGCTACCGGGAAAATCATTGTCAGCAGAACCGTCACATTCACAGAAACCAGGATGAAAGACAGCTTCGAAGTTATCAGCAAAAGACCGGAATGGGAAGAAGCAGCGAACGTAGACTCGGGTAACCTCAATCTCACAAAGAACCAGGAAGCCGCCGTCGAACACGCAGATAACCCCAGCGACAATGATCAAGAGACAGCTGAACCGGCTTCCGAAGACTCCAGAAAATTATAAGACCTAACAAAGGGATTCCTCCCAAGAGACTGTTGTACCTAGCCAGAGAAGAGGTCATCGAACCAGGAAGTTGGAGAGAAATGACCCAAATGAAGGGAGACCGGAAGGAAGAGTGGACAAAAGCGGCAAACGAGGAATATGAATCTCTCATGGCCAACGCCACTTGGTCATTGACTACCCTGCCCGAAAACAAGAAGGCAATCGGAAGCAAGTGGACCTTCAAGGCCAAAGAAAATGCAAGCGGAAACATAGAACGCTTCAAAGCCAGGTTAGTCGCGAAAGGATTCTCTCAGAAGTACGGAGAAGACTACGACAAGACATTCGCCCCAGTGGCCAAATACGCCACCATAAGAACCCTACTCGCAATAGCCACTGTTAAAGACCTAAAAATAAGGCACATGGATGTGTCGACTGCATTCCTCAATGGCAACCTATCCGAGGAAGTGTACATGAAGCAGCAGGAAGAGTTCGTCATTCCAGGACAAGAAGACATGGTGTGCAAGCTCAATAAAAGCTTGTACGGTCTAAAGCAATTGGCCAGGACCTGGAATTCCAAAGCCCACGATACAATAACCAAGTTGGGGTTCTCACAAAGCAAAGCTGATGCTTGTTTGTACGTGAAAAGGAGCGGACAAACATACACCTACGTCACCATTTACGTAGATGCGCAACCACGGAAGAGGAGCTCGGCCAACTTCACGTAGACCTGAATAGCTCTTTTGCCACAAAAGACCTAGGCGAGGCAAACAACTACCTAGTGATTGAAATAGACAGAGATGCAAACGGGGACATGCTGCTACACCAACGCGGAAAGATACTTACCTTTATCAAACGGTTCGGAATGGCAAGTGCCAAGTGTAGCACAACACCCATGGACGCCAGCTACCTGAGCCAAACCGGAGAGAAAAACCTACTACCCGATAACAAAGAGTACCGACAAGCAGTGGGGGCACTCCTGTACCTTGCAAACGTCACACGCCCAGACATCGCCACCGCCATAAGCATCCTGAGTAGGAGACTCGAAAATCCCAGGGCCATGGACTGGACGGCGGTAAAGAGAGTGATACGCTACCTAAAAGGTACCGCCGCTCTCCCACTAAGGATCAGCGCTTCAGGGGGCACTGTTCTCTCAGGATTCACCGACGCAGACTGGGGAGGTGACCAAATGGACAGAAAATCAAGGAGCGGTTACATATTTCAACTAGGAAGCAATACAATATCCTGGTTGAGCAGAAAACAAAACTGCGTAGCCCTCTCCTCAACCAAAGCAGAGTACGTGGCCACCACTCTAGCTTGCCAAGAGGCTACATGGCTCCGACAGCTCCTAAGCGACCTAGGTTACGCCCAGGAAGACCCAACGGTACTGCACGAGGACAACCAGCGGTGCATTAAGCTAGCCACGTCTGAGAAAATAGGCAACCGAGTGAATCATATAGATCTCAGGTACCACTATATTCGAGACGTCGTAGACCAAGGCACCGTCCGCCTGGAATACTGCCCCACGGAAGACATGCGTGCGGACATACTAACGAAGCCGCTGCCGGGCCCCAGGTTTGCAGCACTGCGGGAGAAGATAGGGCTTGCAGCCAGCGACCCGCGCGAAGGACGTCCGTCGAGTGGGGGTGTTGGATTACATGCTACGAACGCCTGCGCGACGGGCAACCCGCCGTACGGCCGAATGGCCAAACTACAAGTCACCGCTCCTTGCAGTGCTTAGACTCCCGTCTCAGTACGATCTACAAGGCTGAGTATAAACCACGTTTCGTCGGCCCGCTCAAACACCTTAGAAGTGACAAAACTAGTGAACTTATAACAGTTTCCCCAATGTATCTTGCATCACATTCACAAGGTATAGAATAAATAACACCCTTAGATGACTGAACCTCATCCCTAGGTTTAGTCTTGATGAGTATGCTGCGCAACGTATTAGACGAACAAAAAACAAAGACGCCCAGTTGAAACATAATCTGCCTGTGAGAAGGGTGACTAGAAGTCGAGCAAAGAGCTTAGCACAGTGATTAATTGTTTGTTTATAGTTTTATTGTAATGCTGATGTTTGTGTGTATTTATTATTTTATACCATGTCTTCTTGAAAATGAAAGCTTAGTCTTTTGAAACGTTGAAGTTTTATTTAAATATCTGTTTTAAGCATATTATATATTGCGTGATTATTACCGTTAAGTGTACAATAACATAAACCATGAATCACGAAAGCCTTCAACTAAACATTTATATATTTGTGTGCTATTATGGTTGTGAAACAACACAGTTTGAATCTAGCGCCGCCATCAGCGCCGCCTAGTGTCATGAAGGCGCTGTGAATTCTCGCGCGATTGCTTAGCGTCATGGAGGCATGTGTCATGTACACAAGCTCGTCAATAAATGTTGTCAATAAGCATTGTCAATCATTGTGCAACTTATGTATTCCCCCAACATATTCCATGGGGCCAGGTGGGTTTATAAAGAACTACACCAACTGTAAGCAGTAAAACATAAGCAAGGGCTATGCCAGACTCGAAAAAACGGCGGGGAAGGGGCAAGTCTAGGCCTAGGCCAGGCTGGCCCTAGGGCCTCGTATCACGTTGAAACGTATAAGTCGTTCGATTTCCAGTGTCCGGAGGATTGGCCTAGGTGGATTAGGCGGTTGAAAGATTTAGAAAAACTTCAGGCCTGCATACACAGAGCCAGGAGGATCAAATCAACGCCTTAATCTAAACAATGGGGGACGAGGCGGAAGACATTCTAGCTAGGGTAGGCCTCACAGTGGCGGAGCTAAACACGTATGCTGGGGTCGTTGACCAATTCGAAAATCACTTTGTGGCTAGGAGAAATGTCATATACGAACGGGCGCGTTTCAATAAACGCCTACAACAGGTAGGCGAAAGCATTGAGACATTTGTCACAGACCTGCATCGTCTAGCAAAGCATTGCCAATATTAGTCAGGTTCACGTACTATGTATTTTCGTGTGATTTTTTTTAAGATTAGCAAAGTGCCATATTTTTGGAAAGCTTAAAACGTCAGGAATTCAAAAATCCATGTTTGCATTTGCTCAGATGTTCGTATGGCCGCCATTTTGGATAATCAAAATACCGCCAGAAAATATAAATTTAATTATATCTCGGCTTCCAAGTGACACAGGAAGTACATATGAATTCTCATGCTATGTTTTAACACCAAGAATATTAAAATCAACGTAATTTTTTTTAAATATACAGCCACGGCCGCCATTTTGAATTTTAAACATGGCTGACCCTAAAATACGATTTTCACTATAATGAAGCTTCTAAGGGACATAGAGATTTCATGTTAGTTTTTCCCTTTCAATGGTTTTCAGTTCTTGTAACGAGTCTGGGTGTTTGAGGAGGACTGTGGGACGGACAAAGGGAAATTTAAAATACCAATGTTTTAACTTTACAGCCAAACCCATTAATTTTTCCCTATTTGGTGTTTCCCCAAGTCTACTTGCAAGATTCTTGAAAACTAAAGTCGGGTGCTAAAAAACGACTGCGACGGTTTAAAAGGATGAAAAATACCAATGTTTTAATTTAAACGGCCCCTTCCCAAGTAAACCCCTTTAGTAATTCTCACCCTATTTTGGGCCACAGATTCTTTTTAACGCATTTGGCAGGGTGCGGGGGGACGCTGCGACGGAAAAAGGGAAAGGGAAAATTTACCAATGTTATAACTAAAACCAGCCCTACCTAGTCAAACATTAGTGATTTCAGCCTACTTTGCACAAAATTCTTGTAAGGGCAGTTGGGTGCGAAGACGACTGTGGGAGGGGGGGGAAGGATTTTAAAATACCAATTTTTTAAATAACGGGCCCTTTACCTAGTAAAACATTAGTGATCTCACCAAATTTTGCCCCAGTTTCTTGTAACGCAGTTGGGTGGGGGGAGGGACTGTCGACGGATAAGGGAAATGTATAATCCCACAAATTTTTTAATTAAACGGGTCCACCTATTTCAAACATTGTGATTTCGGGCCTACTTTGCACAGATTCTTGTAACCCCAGTTGGGGCTGAGGACGACTGTCGACTGGGGAAAGGGATTTTAAAATACCAATTTTTTAAAACTAAAGCCCTCCCTAGTCAAACATTAGTGATTTTTCACCCTTACTTTGCACAGATTTTTTTGTAAGCATTTCGGGGTGCTGAGGACGCCCTTTTCGAGGGATAAAGGGTTTTTAAAAATACCAATGTTTTAATATACAGCCCAACCCCTTGTCCTACTTTGGGGGATTCTCGGGCCTATTTTGGCACGATTTTTTGTAACTCAGTCGGGGTTTGCGGGAGGACGCGTCGACGGCAAAAGGGTTAAAATACCAAGGGTTTTAACTTTTACAGCCCCAACCTAGCAAACATTAGTGATTCTCAGCCTATTTTCACAGTTTCCCTTGTAACCCCAGTCTGGGGGTGAGGACGACTGTCGAAGGGAAATGAAGGATGTAAAATCCCAATGTTTTTAACTATACAGCCCAAACCTATCCAAATTTTTTGATTCTCACCCTATTTTGCACAGATTCTTTAAGGGAGAACGGGGTGCTGAGGAGGGACGGTCGAGGGGAAAAAAGGATGTAAAAAAAACCAATTTTTAAACCCTTATCCCAGCCCTTTACCTAGTAAAAAACATTAGTGATTCCACCCTTTAAAATTTCCCCAAGATTTTGAAAAGGCAGTCGGGGGGGGTTGGGACGCCCCCTTTTTGGGACGGATGGGGATGTAAAATCCCAATCTTTTAAACAAATAAAGTTACCTAGTCCTACTTTGGTGATTAACACCCTACTTGCACAGATTTTTTTGAGAGTTGGGTGCTGAGGAAAAAATATCGAGGAGGAAGGTTTTGAAAAATTTACCAATTTTTAAAAACTTACAGCCCCAAACCTAGTCCTACTTTGGTGATTCTAACCCTTTCTTTGCACAGTTTCTTGTAACGCGGGTCTGGGTGTGGGGAGGGAACTGTCGCCCGGAAAAAAGGATAAAAAAAAATATCAATGTTTTAACTATACAGTACAACGGGCCATTTTGGTGATTCTCACCCTACTTTGCACAATTCTTGTAAGCGGGCGGGGTCTGAGGGGGGACGTCGAGGAGGGGAAGGGATGTAAAATACAAATATTTTTAAATATACGGGTCCAACCTAGCCCTTATTTTGGTGATTCTCAGCCAAATTTCAAAATTTCCTTGTAACCCCATTTCTGGGGCTGAGGCGACGGGCGACAGAGAAGGAGAAAAATTTACCAATTTTTTAAATTAAAACAGTCCAACCCTTGTCTACTTTGGGATTCTCACCCTTTCTTTGCACAGATTCTTGAAAACGCAGTCTGGGTGCTGGGGGAGGGATGTCGACGGTTTGAAGGTTGAAAAAACCCAAAATTTTTTTAAACCTTTAAAAAACCCAAACCTAGCCCTATTTTGGTGTTTCCCTCAGCCTACTTTCCCACAGATTTTGTAACGCAGCTGGGTGTGGGGAAAGGAATGTCGCCCGAGTGGAGTAAAATCCCAATGATTTAACTTTTACAGCCCTACCTAGCCCAAAACATAAGTGATTCTTAACCTACTTTGCACAGATTTTTGGTAGCGCAGTCAGGGTGTGGGACGATGTCGACGGAGGAAGGATGTAAAAAAACCAAATGTTTTAAAAATTAAAGCCCTTTCCCTATTTCAAACATTATGATTCTCACCCCACTTTGCACGGGATTCTTGTAATGCAGTCGGGGGGGGGGAGGACGACGTCGAGGGATGAAGGATGTAAAATACCAAGGGTTTTAACTTTACGGGCCCAACCTAGCCCCCTATTTTGGGGATTCTCACCCTACTTTGCCAGATTCGGGGGAAACGGAGATGGGTGCTGGGACGACTGTCGACGGATAAAAGGATGTAAAATTTCCAATTTTAACTATACAGCCCACCTAGTCCTATTTTGATGATTACACCCTTTACTTTGCACAGATTTTGGGTACGTAAGTCTGGGGGGCTGAGGACAATATCGACGGGGGAAGGATGAAAATACCAATTTTTAAAAACTATACAGCCCAAACCCCTTTTCCAAACTTTGGGTGATTTCACCTTCTTTGCAAAAGATTTTTGGGAAAAACGAAATTTTCCGGGTGCTGGGGCCCGGACTGTCGACGGAAAAAGGTTTTAAAATACCAATTTTTTTAACTATACAGTAAAAACCTTTTGGCCCTATTTGGGTTGTTTTCTCAGCCTACTTTCCCCCGGATTCTTGTAACGCATTTCTGGAAGTTTGAGGACGACTGTCGACGGATGAAGGAGGGAAAAACCAATTTTTTTTTTACTATACAGCCCAAAACCTATTTCCTATTTTGGGTTCCAGCCTATTTTTGCACGATTTTTGTAACGCAGTCTGGGGGTTGCTGAGGACGACTGTCGAGGGTTTGAAGGATGAAAAATTTCCCCAATTTTTTAAAATTTTTACAGCCCAAACCCCTTGCCCTATTTTGGTTTTGATTCTCAGCTTCTTGAAACAGATTTGTAACGCAGTTTTGGGGGCTGAGGAGACTGTGACGGGATAAAGGGATGGTAAAAAAACCAAGTTTTAAATATACAGCCCAAAACCTTGTCCAATTTTTGGTGATTCTCAGCCTACTTTGCACAGATTCGAAAACCCCCCCCAGTCGGGGGTGCGGAGGCGACTGTCGACGGAGAAGGATTAAAATACCAATCTTTTAATTATACAGTCCAACCTAGTAAAAACTTTAGGATTTTGCCCCTTAGCACGTTTCCCTGTAACCCAAGGTTTGGGTGTGGGGGACGACTGCGCGGTGAAGGATTAAAATTTACCAAGTTTTAATAACAGTCCTATCTAGAAAAAAATTTTGTGATTCTAAGCCTGTTTTGCACAGATTCTTGTAACGAAAGTCGGGGTGCTGAGGCCCGACTGTCGAGGGCGAAGGTTTTTAAAAAATACCAAGTTTTAACTTTTACAGCCCCCCCAAACCAAGTCCTACTTTGGTTATTCTAACCCTTATTTTGCACAGATTTTGAAACCCCAGTCGGGGTGCTGAGACGACTTTTCGACGGAAAAAGGTTTCCCCAAATTGCAAGGTTTTAACTATACATTTTAACCCCTTGCCCTACTTTGGTGATTATAAAGCCAAACTTTGCACAGATTCTTGAACCCCGGGTTCGGGGTGTGGGGGGAGGACTGTCGACGGATAAAGGTTTAAATAAAAATTTTTTTTAAATATTCAGCCCAAACCCCTTTTTCCTATTTTTTGGGGTAAATTACGGGCTTCCCTTTGCCCAGATTTTTTAACGCAGTCTGGGGGGAAGGAAAAAACGTCGAGGGAGGATGGATTTAAAATACCAATTTTTTAAAACTATACAGTCCAACCTAGTCCTACTTTTGGTGATTCTCACCCTATTTGAAACAGTTTTTTTGTAACGAAAAGTCTGGGTGCTGAGGACGCCCCGGGGTTTGGACGGATGAAGGAGGTAAAATACCAATTTTTTAAAACTATACAGTCCAACCTAGTCCTACTTTGGTGATTCTGGGCCTATTTTGGGCACAGATTCTTGTAACGCATTTGGGTGCTGGGGAGGGACCTGTCGACGGATAAAAGGATGTAAAATACCAATTTTAAACCTATACAGTCCAACCTAGCTATTTTGGTGTTTCTCAGCCTATTTTGCACAGTTTCTTGTAACGCATTTCGGGTGCTGAGGAGGGACTGTCGACGGACAAAGGAAATGTTAAATACCAATGTATTAACTATACAGTCCTACCTAGTAAAACATTAGGATTCTCACCCTACTTAGAACAGACTCTTTAACGCAGTCAGGGTGCTGGGGGCGACTGTGGGAGGAATTAAGGGAAATAAAAAATCCCAAATTTTTTAAAATTTATAAAAGTCCTCCCTGGGGCCTACTTTGGTGTTTTCCAGCCTACTTAGCAAAGATTTGGGAAGCATTTGGGGGTGGGGAGGGACTGTCGACGGGAGAAGGATGTAAAATCCCCAATTTTTTAAATTTTAAAGTCCAACCGAGTCCTACTTTGGTGTTTCCCTCAGCCCTACTTTGCAAAAGTTTTCTTTTTAAACCCCGTCTCGGTGTGAGACGACTGTCGACGGAGGAAGGTTTTAAAAATCCCCAATTTTTTAACATACAGCCAAACCCTAGTCCTAGTTTGGTTTTTTCCTCAGCCATTTGCCCGGGATTCTTGAAACGCAGTCTGGGTGTGAGGACAAATTGTCGACGGCAAAGGTTTCCAAATTGCAATTTTTTAAAAAAACAGCCCAAAACCTTGTCCTACTTTGGTATTTACAGCCTATTTTGCCCCCGATTCTTGTAACGCGGCTGGGTGTTGGGACGACTGTGACGGTTTTGAAGGAGGAAAAAATACCCAACTTTTAAAACTTATACGGGGCCACTAGCCCTATTTTTGGTTGTTTCTCCCCCCCCCTATTTTAGCCACAGATTCTGTCCCCCGCAGTCGGGTTTGCTGGGGGACAAATGTCGAGGGAAATAAAGGGTTTAAAAAAATTTTACCAATTTTTTAACTTTTTCAGCCCAAACCTTGGGCCTTTATTTTGGTGTTATCAGCCTACCTTTGCACAGATTCTTGAAAACGAAAGTCGGGGTTTGTGGGGAAACGATGCGAGGGGAACCGAAGGATTTAAAAAAAACAATTTTTTAACCCTATACAGCCCAAAACCAAGTTTTTTTGGTTTATTCTCACCCTACTTGGGGACAGTTTTTGGAAACTCAGTTGGGGCTGGGGAAAGACTTTTGGGGGACAAAGGTTTCCCAAAATTGAATTTTTTTAACATACAGCCCAACCTTTTTCCCTATTTTGGTGATTTTTCAGCAAACTTTGCACAGATTTGAAACAGTCTGGGTGCTGAGGACGACGTCGAGGGAAACGAAGGATTTAAATACAAATTTGGAAAGAGCGTAGCGAGCGTAGCGGCGAAGCAAGTTTCCATTTCACTAAAATTTTAGAAAAAACTCCGGAATGTTTTTTTTTTTTTTTTTTTTTTTTCTTTTTTTTCTTTCTTTTCTCCCATTTTTGTCTGTCTGTTAACACGATTCCGGCAAAAAACCGATACTACCGATTGCAATAAAAAATTTTATGGGGCCTTCAAAATCTTTGAACAAAGAACTGCCACGTTTTTGAGCGAAATAAAAAAATATTTCTAGAAATCGAATTTACATTTTTTCTTTTTTTAAAACATTTCTTGATTATAACTCCTACATCTTATCCGATTGTAAGATTTTTCAAGAACCTTAATTTAGAATTGATATATTCGGGGAAAATTTTAAGGGGAAATCAAATAATTTTTTCACACAAAAAATCGCAATTTTACGATTTTTTTAATTTCTTCTGCTTATAACCCCTACATGTTTATCCGTTTTAAATGTTTTTTTCACAAAAACCTTTTTTTTAATAATTAAATAATTCGTGTAAAATTTGGGGCGAAAATCGAATAATTATTTCTTTTGAAAAAATTTTAAATTACGATTTTTCCTTTTAAAATTACGATTAATTAAAAAAAAAATAAGTTTAATTTTTTTTTTTAAATTTTATTTAAATTTAAAAAAATTTCAACAAAAAATTTCTGATTTTTTTAAGAACAACAGAAAAACCCGGAAAAAAAACAGGCAAACTCAATTCACCAATTTCGTCATCCCAAAACGCGGGGGACTTTAAACGTTTTCCTAGTGTTTTAACATCGTCCAACCAAATCCACTTTGGTATTTCAGCCTATTTGCAAGATTCTTTAAACGAAAATCTGGGGGTTTAGGACGACTGTCGACGGATGAAGGAGTAAAATACCAAAGTTTTAAAATATTAATCCCAACCCAGTCCCACTTTTGGGATATCAGATTTTCACGATTTTGTAACGAAATTGGGGTGAGGAGACGTCGCGGAGGAAGGATTTAAAATTACCCAATCTTTTAACATACAGTCTAACCTAGTCCTATTTTGGGGATTCTGCCTATTTGCACGATTTTGTAAGCAGTCTGGGGTTGAGGGGCGAATGTCGACGGATGAAAGGGTGTAAAATCCAATTTTTAAATACAGTCCTACCTAGTCAAAAAAGTGATCTCAGCCCACTTTGCACAGATTCTTGTAACGCAGTCTGGGTGCTGAGGACGACTGTCGACGGACAAAGGATTCCAAATTGCAATGTTTTTAAACTATACAGTCCAACCTTGTCTTCTTTTTTTATTTTTAGTACTTTGCACAGTTCTTGTAAGCGTCTGGGTGCTGAGGACGACTGTCGAGGATGAAGGATGTAAAAAAACCCAAAGTTTTAAATATTTTAGCCAACCTAGTCTACTTTTGGGGATTACAGCCACTTTGCACAGATTCTGAACGCGTCTGGGTGCTGAGGCAAACCCCTCGACGGAGGAAGGGTTTAAAATACTAAAACTTTTCTATTCAGCCCAAAACCTAGTTTTACTTTGGTGATTATCAGCCTACTTTCCCACGGATTCTTGTAACGCCGTCTGGGTGCTGAGGACGACTGTCGACGGAGGAAGGATTTAAAAATACCAATCTTTTAACTATACAGTCCAACATGGTCCTACTTTGGTTATTCTCAGCCTATTTTGCACAGTTTTCTTGTAACCCCATTTCGGGGTTGTGAGGACGCCCTGTCGACGGAAAAAGGATTCCAAAAATTGCAATTTTTAAACTTTTCCCAGCCCAAAACCTTGTCCTACTTTGGTGATTTCGGGGCCTATTTTTGCACAGATTCTTGTAACGCAGTCGGGGGGTGCTGAGGAGGGACTGTGACGGACGAAGGGATTTAAAATATTTAATTTTTTTAACAAAACAGCCCAAACCAAAGTCCTACTTTGGTTTTTTCTCAGCCTATTTTTTGAAAAGATTTTGTAACCAGTTTTGGGGGGTGAGAGGGACGCGAGGGGAAAAAAGGTTTCCCAAATTGAAATTTTTTAACTAAAACATTTCCAAAATTTGCCCAATTTGGTGATTATAAGCCCTATTTGCCCCAGTTTTCTTGAACGCAGTTTGGGTGTTGAGGAAGGGACTGTCGAAGGTTTGAAGGGGGAAAAAATCCCAATGTTTTAAAACTATTCAGCCCAAACCCTTTAGCCTACTTTGGGGGTTTTTAAAGCCTACTTAGCACGATTCTTGTAAAGGCAGTCTGGGGGGCTGGGGGGACAAACTTCGACGGAGGAAGGTTTTAAAAAATACCAATTTTTTCCCTATACGGGCCAACCTAGTCCTATTTTGGGTGATTTCACCCTTTTTTGAACAGATTCTTGTAACGCTTTCTGGGTGCTGGGGGACGAAAGTCGACGGATGAAGGGGAAAATACCAATTTTTTAACTATACAGCCCTCCCTTTAGTCAAACAAAGTGATTCCAGCCTATTTTGAAACAGATTCTTGTAGCGCAGCTTGGGTGCTGAGGCCCCGACTGGAAGGATGAAGTTTAAAAAAAACAAATTTTTAACTTTTAAAGTCCAAACCAAGTAAAAAATTAGTGATTTAAACCCTACTTTGCACAGATTTTTGTAGCGCAGTCGGGTGCTGGGGGGAGACTGTCGACGGATGAAAAATTAAAAAAATTCCAAAGTTTAAAACTATACAGCCCTCCCAAGTCAAACAGGAGTGATTCCACCCTTTCTTAGCACAGATTTTTGTAAGCAGTCTGGGTGTAAAGGACGACGGGTCGAGGGGAAAAGGATGAAAAAATACCAATTTTAATTTTTACAGTTTCCCCCGGTAATCCCTTTGGTATTCTCACCCCCACTTAGCACAGATTCTTAAAAACACAGTCTGGGTGTGAGGACGACTGTCGAGGGAAAATGAAGGATTTTTTTAAAATTACCAATGTTAAAAACTTTTACAGCCCTATTTTGGGTCAAACTTTAGGGGATTTTTCAGCCTGTTTTGCACAGTTTTTTTTTTCTTGTAACTCTGTCTGGGTGCTGAGAACGACTGTCGACGGACAAAGGGTTTTTAAAATACCAATGTTTTAAAAATACAGTCCAACCAAGTCCTACTTTGGTTTTTCTCAGCCTTTTTTTGGGGCACAGTTTTTTAAACGCAGTCTGGGTGCTGAGGACGACTGACGAGGGGAAAAAGGGAAATTCCAAATTGCAATTTTTTAAACCCTATACGGGTCCAACCTTGTCCTTTTTGGTGATTATCGGGCCCTTTACTTTCCCACAGATTCTTGAAACGCAGTCGGGGTTTCCCTGAGGGAGGGACTGTCGACGGATAAGGATTAAAATCCCCAATTTTTTAACTTTCAGTCCAACCCTAGCCCCTACTTTGGTGATTCTCACCCTACTTTGCCCCAGATTCTTGAACGCAGTCGGGGCTGAGGACGATGTCGACGGATGAAGGATGTTAAATCCCAAATTTTTTAAAAACTAAAACCCCAGCCCAAACCTGTCAAACATTACGGTTTCTCACCCCTACTTAGCACAGATTTTTGAAAACGCAGGCAGGGTGTGAGGACAAATTTGGTCGCCCGGATGAAGGTTTGAAAAATTACCAATTTTTTAAATATACAGTCTCCCTGCCCCTATTTTTGGTGTTTTCTCAGCCTACTTGACAGATTCTTGAAAACGCAGCCTGGGTGCTGAGGACGATTTTTGGAGGGAAGAAGGTTTTAAAAAAATAATTTTTTAAAAACCTAAAACAGCCCAAACCCAAAGTCCTACTTTGGTTTTTTTCAGCCACTTTGAAAAGTTTCTTGTAACTCAGTCTGGGTGTGAGGAGACTGTCGAGGGGAAAAAAGGTTTCCCAAAATTTGCAATTTTTTAAAACTAACAGCCCAAAACCTTTGTCCTATTTTTTGGTGATTATACCCTATTTGCACAATTTTTTGTAACGCAGTCGGGGGTTGTTTGAGGACGACTGCCCAAAGGATGAAGGATGAAAAAATACCTTTGGTTTTAACATTTGTCCAACTAGCCCACTTTGGTGATTTCAGCCTTCTTTGCACAGATTCTTGTAACGCAGTCTGGGTGCTGAGGACGAAAGTCGACGGTAAAAGGGTGTAAAAACCCAAATGTTTTAACTAACAGTCCTACCTAGCCCAAACAAAGGGGATTCTAGCCTACTTTGCACAGTTTCTTGAGCGAAAAGTCTGGGTGTGGGGAAAGGGACTTTTCGACGGATGAAAAAAAAAAAAACAAATGTTTTAATATACAGTCCTACCAAGTCAAACATTGTGATTCTCAACCTATTTTGGAAACGGGATTCTTGTAGCGCAGTCTGGGTGCTGAGGACGGACGTGGGACGGATGAAGAATAAAAAATCCCCAAATTTTAAAAATTTATACAGCCCTACCAAGCAAACAGAGTGATTTTTCAGCCTTCTTAGCAAATTCTTTTTAACGCAGTCTGGGTGGGGGGGGCCCGACTGTCGCGGTGAAGGAGTAAAATCCCAAATTTTTTTAATTTTACAGTTCACCGAGTAATACTTTGGTGATTTCACCCTTATTTAGCACAGATTCTTATAACAAAAGTCTTGGGGTGAGGACAAATTCGACGGATGAAGGATGTAAAATACCAATGTTAAAAACTTTTACAGTCCTATCTAGTCAAAACATTAGTGATTCTCAGCCTGTTTTGCACAGATTCTTGTAACGCAGTCTGGGTGCTGGGGACGACTGTCGACGGAGGAAGGTTTTAAAATACCAATGTTTTAACTTACAGCCCAAACCAAGCCCCTTATTTTGGGTTTATTCTCAGCCTACTTTGCACAGATTCTTGTAACGCAGTCGGGGGCGGGAGGACGACTAAAAGGGGACGGAAAAAGGGTTTTCCAAAAATTGAAAATTTTTTAAAAACTATACAGCCCAAAACCTTTGTCCTACTTTGGTGATTATCAGCCTACTTTGCACTGATTCTTGTAACGCAGTCTGGGGGGTGAGGACGACTGTGACGGATGAAGGAGTAAAATTTACCAAATTTTTTAAAATATTCAGCCCCCAAACCTAGCCCTATTTTGGTGATTATCAGCCTATTTTGCACAGATTCTTGAAAACCCCAGTTGGGTGTTTGAGGACGACTTTTCGACGGAAAAAGGTTCCCCAAATACCAATTTTTAAAACTATCCAGCCCCAAACCTAGTCCTACTTTGGTGATTCTCACCCTTTACTTTGCCAAAATTCTTGAAACCGAGTCGGGGTTTGCTGAGGAGACTGTCGAGGGGAATAAAGGGAAATTAAATCCCAATTTTTAAACCTAAAACAGCCCTACCTAGTCAAACATACTGTTTTCCCCAGCCTACTTAGCACAGATTTTGTAAACGCAGTCGGGTGCTGGGACGACTTCGACGGTTTGAAGGGGGTAAAAAATACCAATCTTTTAACTATACAGTCCTACCTAGTCTTTTTTGGTAATTCTCACCCTATTTAGCACAAAATTTTTGTAACGCACCCGGGTTTCCCTGAGGACGACTGTTGACGGATAAAGGGATGAAAAAATACAATTTTTTAACTATAAAGCCCAAAACCGGCCCTACTTTGGGTGTTTTCTCAGCCACCTTTGACAGATTCTTGTTAACCCAGTCTCGGTGCTGAGGAGGGACTGTTCCGACGGGGGGAAGGGTTGTAAAATTTCCCAATTTTTTAAACTATTCATTTCCCAAAAATAGTCCTATTTTGGGATTATCAGCCTACTTTGCACAGATTTTTGAAACGCAGTCTGGGGGCTGAGGACGACGTCGACGGGGGAAAGGTTTTAAAATACCAATCTTTTAAACTATACAGTCCAACCCCCCTATTTTGGGTTATTTTAAAACCTACTTTGCACGATTTTTTGGGAAACCCGCAGTTGGGTTGAGGAGGGACTGTGGGACGGACAAAAGGATTCCAAAGGGCAATTTTTAAAAATTTAAAACCCCAGCCCAAACCCTTGCCCCCTACTTTGGTGATTATCAGCCTATTTTGAAACAGTTTTTGTAACCCCCATTCTGGGTGCTGGGGGAGGGGATGTGCCCCCCGACAAAGGGATTTAAAATACTAAGTTTTAACCTTACAGTCCAACCAAGTCCTTTTTTGGGTTTATTCTCACCCTCCCTTTGGACGGGTTTCTTGTAACTCATTTGGGGTGCTGAGGAGGGACTGTCAAACGGAAAAAAGGAAATTCCAAATTGCAATTTTTTTAACATATCCAGTCCAACCTTGTCCTATTTTGGTGATTACACCCTACTTTTGCACAAAATTCTTGTAAGGGCAGTCTGGGTCCCTGAGGACGACTGTCGAGGGAAAAGGAAGGTTTTTAAAATCCCAATTTTTTAAACTATACGTCCAACCTAGCCCATTTTGGGTGATTCTCAGCCTACTTGGGGCACAAAAATTTTTTTAAAAACGCGGGTTTGGGTGCTGAGGACAAATTGTCGACGGATGAAGGATTTAAAATACCTTTTTTTTTTAAACTATACAGTCCAACCTATTTCCAAATTTGGTGTTTTCCAGCCTATTTTGGCCCAGTTTCTTTTAATGCAGTCTGGGGGGTGGGGGACGACTGTCGACGGTAAAGGTTTCCCAAATCCCCAAGGTTTTAACTATCCCAAGCCCAAACCTAGCCTATTTTGGTGATTCTCGGCCTTATTTTGCACAGTTTCTTGAAAACGCCAAGCCCGGGGTTTGTTTGGGGACGACTGCGACGGAAAAGGGATGTTAAATACCAATGTTTTAACTTACAGTCCACCTAGTAAAAACATTAGTGTTTCTCAGCCATTAAAGCACGGGATTCTTGAAAACCGCGGTCAGGGTGCTGAGGACGACTGCGACGGGGAAGGATGTAAAATCCCAATGTTTTTTTTTTAAACAGCCCTACCTGTAAACTTTTAGTGATTCAGCCTACTTAGCACAGATTCTTGTAACGCATTTCGGGGTGTTTGAGGACGACTGTCGACGGAGAAGGATGAAAAAATACCCAATATTTTAACTATAAAAGCCCAAACCCGGGGCCCTCTTTGGGGATTCTAGCCTACTTTCCCACGGGATTCTTGAAAACGAAAGTCTCGGTGTGAGAAAGGACGGCCGACGGGGGAAAGGGATTAAAAATCCCCAATGTTTTAAAATAACAGCCCCACCTAGTCAAACATTAGTGTTTCCCTTAGCCTATTTTGGCACAGTTTTCTTGTAACGCAGTCTGGGGCGGAGGGGGACTGCCCGACGGACGAAGGATTTAAAAAAACCAATGTTTTAAACTATCCCGCCCCAACCTTGTACTACTTTGGTGATTCTCAGCTACTTTAAAACAGATTTTTGTAACGCGTCTGGGGGGGGCTGAGGACGACGGGTCGACGGATGAAGGATGTAAAATTCCCAATGTTTTAACTATACAGCCCAACCTAGCCTTTTTTGGGGTGTTTCCCCGCCTTTTTTGCAAAGATTCTTGTAACGGAGGATGGGGCTAGGGGGGACTGTCGACGGGGGAAGGATGAAAAATTTACCAATCTTTAAAAATATTATTATTATTTTATATGTGTTTTTTCCCGTACATTCATTACATATTATATAATAAACATACGGATGGATGTTAATAGCAGCACCGAGATCCATTTGAGACATTATACACCCATCCTAAGAATTATATACAACAATAATAAATACATATCAAACAAGATGAAACAGACACATATCAAACTCTTAAAAAAAACATTCTCTTGACTGCTCCCTCGAACCTACCGAGAGGAAGTTCCTTTACTTCAGAAGGTAGTGCATTCCAGAGCGCTGCCTCCCTGTAGTAAATGGATTTCTGGAATGCACTTGTTCGAGCAATTGGCGTCCTTAAGGTCAACCCCTTATTACTTCCGCGTCCTAAAATCTCAGTCCGATTTACTGGGGTAAGGCGCACAAGAGGGTCAAGATCAATGGTTCCACTCATACACCTCTTGAGGAAAATAATGTCACATCTCTTGAATACAGCCTCCAAACTAGGTATATTGAGCTTTTCTCTTCTAGAAGCGCTACAGAGGTCAGTTCTGTACCCCAAGATTGCTTTAGTTGCTCGATTCTGTAGTGATTCTAATTTGTGCATGTTTTCTTTGGTTGTTGGATGCCATGCTGGCGCACCATACACTATTTTAGGCCTAATAAGCGTGATGAACACAGACCTTAGAACTCTAGGTTGGCTATCTTTCAAGTTACGGAATACAAAACTTGCCAGTTTAGAGCATTGTGACTTAACAATATTAGTGTGCCTTTTCCAACACAAGTCATGAGAAATGTTTAAACCCAGTAATTTTATGGATTTATTGATTTAAGTTGACCGTTATTCAAAACGTATGTTCCATTAATTGGGTCTGATGATCGAGAGAGTCTAAGAAGCACAGATTTTGAGTCGTTTTAAACACATACCATTTACAGAGCACTAAGAGTTTATTGCATCCAAATCAGCTTGTAGAGCATCAACATCATCGAATCTTGTAATAGGGCGGTATGTGGTACAGTCATCTGCAAACATAGCTAGCTTAGTTTGTACACATGAAGGAAGGTCCATCATATAGATGATGAAGAACAAGGGACCAAGTACAGAACCTTGTGGTACACCTGAGATTACATCATGTTCCCTGATCTTGATCCATCAAATACAGTGCATTGATTTCTCCCAGTAAGAAAAACTCCTACACCAAATTAGAAGAGAAACTTGTATGCCATAATTCTCAAGTTTTGTCAGAAGACGTTCATGTGGAACACGGTCAAATGCTTTACTCAAATCAAGAGAGATAACGTCCACCTGCTTAATTGACTTATGATCCAAACTGTGTTGCCAATCCTCAATTACTTTTGAAAGCATGGTGACACAGGATCTTTTTGGCAAAAACCCATGTTGGTTTGTATTTATAAGTCCATTGTCATCGAAGTGTGTAAGAATGGATCTACTTACTAGTCTCTCAAGGACCTTACATAACACTGATGTCAATGCTATTGGTCTGTAGTTAGAAATTACCTCTTTGTCACCAGATTTGTAAACAGGTACTACATTTGCCGTCTTCCATGACTTAGGAACAGTGCCAGTCGATAATGATAGGTTGAAAAGGCTTGTGATCGATGGCGATATAAATGCTGAACATTGTTGTAATATCTTACATGGAATACCATCAGGTCCGGATGCTGCACCAGGCCGAAGGTTTCGTAAACATCGACACACATCTTCTTCAGAAACCTGTAGATTCAGCAAAGGATCCAAGAGGCCAACACCTAAGGGATTTTGACGTAGCAAATCTTTTGTGTCACATACCAATGGGCAGAAGTTGTCTTTAAATTTTATCATTAAAGGCATTAGCAATATCAGAAATTTTTTTTTAAAGTAATTCCATTTGACACAAAGTGAGATGGGGATGCACTTCCATTCTTACTATGAATGTACTTCAAAGTGCCTTACTGTTGCTTTCTTCTCCTATTTTCCCAAAATATAATCTCTGTGAGCTTGACGTATAGTTCGTTTAATAAGTTTGCTAGCTTCTATGTATTTAGTATGTATACATCTGACTGTGTTTCTCTTCCATTTCCTATAGATTGAGTCACGTTTTCTGATTGATTTAACAATGTCACTGTGTGATCCATGTGAACGTTGTTTTCCCTTCACTTTTACACTAGGTATGGCTTTGTGAACATTCAACCAGAAAACTTCACTCCACTCTATCCAAAATTGGTCTACGTTTTTATTGCTGACATCTGTAGGTAGATCCGAAATAAGATTTTGAAACAGGTTATCCTAGTCTGCGTGTGCATAATTAAACACAGTTTATTAAGTGCTTGATTTTTGGCCTACGCATGTTCAAAATCGACATAATCGCAAGGTGATCACTTACTCCAGGAATCACAGTGACAGATGACATTATGTTATCATTATTGCAAAGAACAAGATCTAAGATAGATCTGCACTTTTCAGTCACTCGAGTAGCTTCATTCACAAATTGATTCAAAAATAGATCTTCAAATGCATAAGAGAAACATGCTGGCTAACGGATTGTTTGGAATTGCTGGGCCGTCAACAGTCCACGAAATGTCTAAATTAAAGTCTCCAAGCAAAATAATTGCATGGCTGTTTTTAAGCGACGGTTGTGCCTTATTTAATGACATCACTAAATCTGCATTAGTTTGATCAGTAGAAGATGGAGACCGGTATGCAGATCCACAAAAAATCTTCTTCTCTCCTATTTT
This sequence comes from Sweltsa coloradensis, assembly GCA_024449915.1. Classification (NCBI taxonomy): domain Eukaryota; kingdom Metazoa; phylum Arthropoda; class Insecta; order Plecoptera; family Chloroperlidae; genus Sweltsa; species Sweltsa coloradensis. The sequence goes on along the minus strand of JAMZAV010002246.1, from coordinate 58,993 downwards.
GATTTCAGCCAGACTATCTCCGCACTAGTTTCAAGATCCTTTCTCCTCATGGGTTGAAAATTCGGTTTAATCGCTATTAAAACGCCTCCCCCTGTATTCCCAATCCTGTCCCTTCTAAAAAACAGTGTATTGATCTCCCATAACTTCAAGGTTACCAACAGAATCATCAAACCACGTTTCACTAACGCAGACAATGTCAGCATCATGCGACGTAATCCAAGCTTCAATACCAGCCCGTCTCTTTGTATTCTTAAGACTCCTCGCATTAAAAGACAACACTGAAATGTTGTTGTGCCGTGCAGGACGAGATTTACTGGAAGCTGTTGAGTTGTTCAAAGAGATGTTGGTGATACCATGTGAATCCAAGAATGAATCACTAAAACTTGGAAGTGAGCAGTTCCAACATGTCCATTGCAGGTGACCTTTCTTTATTCTTCTGTAATCTGTAGCCGATAACTTGGCGCATGTCTTGTGGGTCTCTTTTCCACATGAATTACACGTAACAAATATCTGATTCTTTCTACCCTTGCCTTCACAACAATTACAAGTAGACGCATCGGGCCCTGGTTCATCTCTACATCTCCACTTAGTACCAACAGAAGAACCGTAAACATTCTCAGTTTGAGGGACTGCTCCCGAAGACGATTGGATCTCCTATAGCTACACAAGCAATCCACCGCTTTGCTGAGATTTTTCCTCCAACGCATGCGTAACTCGAAATTGCTCGATTGCGAACAATAAGCAGGTTTTCTAAAAACTGCTCACCATGTATTTGCTTAAAAACACTTTCCCTGGCTTTCATCTCTTGTTTAGCGACAATCACTAGCTGAATTCCTGCTACGAGAATTAATAACAACAGCAGTGGTCTCATTCCTTCTCTGTATGCGTCAACCATCTCGAGTTATTATCAAAGTAGGCCTACACTACTGTCAGCAATATTCTAGCATGAGCATAATAGCCTATACGAGCCAAGTTCTTCCACAAGTCAGTGCACTACTAATTAGTAAACCATTTTAGCATGCAGTGAGTCTTCAAACACGTCTTCCAATTAAGCCACATTGATAACTTGCACTATTTAAGTTCTTTGGCCATGGATTGATGCCATTCAAAAACAAAACACTTTCTCTAGGTTTGACTTTGAAGATTTTCCAAAATGTTCAAACACAAATATCAACTTAATGGAAGCTTCCACTCACCTGCCAACGATAGTGCAGATAAAGAATATCCTATCAAACAAGCACATAAAAAATTCTACACAAAACAACTATAGAAAACAATTAAAATCCCATTACTATGAGAGACAATTTGACAGCACATCTGTTCCAATCAAGCTATACACAACAATCCAACTATACAACTATACAGTCCAACCTAGTCCTACTTTGGTGATTCTCAGCCTACTTTGCACAGATTCTTGTAACGCAGTCTGGGTGCTGAGGACGACTGTCGACGGAGGAAGGATTTAAAATACCAATGTTTTAACTATACATCCAACCTGTCCAACTGTAAATCTCACCTTTCTTTGCACAGATTCTTGTAACGCAGTCGGGGTGCTGAGGAACTGCGACGGAAAAGGGAGTAAAATACCATTTTTTAAACATCAGCCCAAAACCTGTCCTACTTTGGGTTCTCACCCTTCTTGCACAATTCTTGTAGCAGGGGGTGCTGAGGACACTGTCGACGGATGGGATTAAATCCCAATGTTTTAACTATACATTCAACCAGCCCTACTTTGGTGATTTTCGCCTACTTTGCATGATTCTTGTAACGCAGTCTGGGTGCGGAGGACGACTGCGAGGACAAAGGATTCCAAATACCAATGTTTTAATTATACCCAAGTAAACAGCTGGTCGGAACACTTTTGTTTTTGTGGCGTGCAACGGCAAAAATTTTTGCTTCGTTTTCCGACGCCAATCCAACGTTGGGGCCCAACTTTTGTATTAACGTGGGTCCCTGCTAGACTAGAGTAGGTTTTGACTCGTAAAACGGCGTGGGAACCACGCTGTATTTGGTCCTATTCCGCTGCTAGATGGATAAGGTTTTGAGTCGTAAAACGAGTCGGAACCACGTTATTTGGTCCGTTTTCCGCGCTGACTAGAGTAGGATTTAAGTCGAAAAACGACGCGGAACCACGCTGATTTGGTCCGTTTCCGCTGCTAGAAAGAGAAGGTTTTGAGTCGTAAACCGACGTCGGAACCCCCGGTTTTTGGTCCGTTTTCCGCTGCTAGATGGGAAAAGGATTTGATCGAAAAAACGACGTGGGAAAACCACGCTGTTTTTGGTCCGTTTTCCGCTGCTAGACTAGAGAAGGATTTGAGTGTAAAAGACGTGGGAACCAGCGTATTTGGCCGATTCCGCCTAGATAGAGTAGGATTTAAGTCGTAAAACGACGTCGGAACCACGCTTATTTTTGGCCCCGTACCCCTGCTAGACTAGGCAGGTTTTGAGTCTTTAAAACGACGTTGGAACCCGCTGTATTTGATCCGTTTTCCCGCTGCTAACTAGAGAAGGTTTTGAGTCGTAAAACGGCGCGGAACCACCGTATTTAAACCCGTATTCCGCTGCTGACTAGAGTTGGATTTGAGTCGTAAAACACGGGGAACCACGCTTTTTTTGATCCGTTTTCCCGCTGCTAGACTAAAATGGGTTTTAAGTCAAAAAAGACGTGGGAAACCCACGCTGTATTTGCCCCGTATTCCGCTGCTAGACTAAGTAGGATTTAGTCGTAAAACGAGTGGAACTACGCTGTATTTGATCTGTTTTCCACTGATTGACTAAAAAAGGTTTTGATGTAAACGACGTCGTAACCACGCTTTTTTGATCCATATTCGTGAGACTTGAATAGGTTTTAAGCTTTAAAACGAGCCCAAAACCACGCTGTATTTGACCCGTACCCCGGCTAGGCTTGAAAAGGTTTTGAGTCGTAAAACTCGTCGGAACCACGCTGTATTTGCCGTTTTCCCTGCTAGGTTGAAAAGGGTTTTGAGTCGAAAAAAGTCGTCGAACCCACGCTGTATTTGACCGTATTCCCCTGCTAACTTGAGTATCTTTGAGTCGTAAAACGCCGTGGGTCCCGGGGGGATTTGGCCAATTCCTCTGTAGACTAAAAAAGGATTTGAGTAGAAAAACAAGTCTTGGGTTTTACCACGTAGGTTTGGGGTTTTAGCCTTGTTTAGAAAAAATTTAAATTTTGAAACAAAAGTATTTTTTAAGAAGATTGTAATGTTAGTATAGGTAATGTTTAAGCAAATTTTGAAGGGTATGTTAGCAGCCTTTTCTTTAACAAACAAGAGTAACTTCTCATTCGGTATTAAAAAGGGTAGTTACCCTCGCAAAGCTTTTTAAAAGATTAGGGTAGTAAAACTCATAAGAGAGACTCCCCTTTTAAAATTGTTTTTAAAAATTTAAATTTAAATACAAGATGGCTACAATTTTAAAAGGGTAGTTTGCTATTATTATGTAATTGGTATTATTTTACTATTTGATTAATATTATGTCTGGACTTATATTAATAATGATTATACTTATTATTTTTTAATTTCTTATATTAGGAAAAAGTATGCTTTACAGTGAATAATGATTTATTCCCCTGTAAAATCGTTTGAGTGAATTTTTATTTCACGTGTCAAAGGGCATTGACCGTGGATCCGACTGACAGTTTAAGTACATCTAAGCCGCCACGTCGTTGAGTGCTCGTTGGGGTGTCGGGAAGCGCTTGACTACCCCGCAAGAAATGTCTGGTCGAATGCCAGCCCTTTTTTTTTTTCTTACATTTATAGTATTTCAACATTATTATTTATATTTTTTATTGATGACGACAAAGATTTTTAACAAATTTTTTTTAAAACTACTTTATTAGATGGGCCTTATCCCCCCGCATTTGATCGAACGTTTTCTCAAAGAAAAAATGTTCCCCACCAGTTGTCTATTGCTCGGGAAATTTTATTATTTTATATTTTAATTTTTACTGTTTTGCACATTCGCAATATTTTTGTTTGATATAACGAAGAAAGCATGTACTAAAAGAGAAAATATAAAAAAAGAAATCAATTCGAAAGAGTATTCGTTTTTACTTCTTAGAAAAGTGACATTTATCGATAGTACAGAAATACGTGTACTGTTTTTTGTACAGTTAGCTTATTTTTCTAAAATTCTTTTATTATTGTTGATAAAAAAAACCACACCAATAAGGGTTTATCCTTTATAATTGGGTTGGGTTTGTTAGCCTTTTTATTTCGTATAGGATGGCGGATTCCGAAAAACAACTTTTCTCTGTATATAAAAAAATATAAAAAAAAAATTAAACTCTTCAATATTTACATTCTGAAAGTAAAAAAATGAAAACGAAAATTTTTTTTAAGGAGTTTTTTTTAATTTTTTCTACAGCTAGTTGGGCCCCAGACCCGGGTTCCCGGGTTTGAATTTCGTGCGATATTGCAAAAACTTTTTGCCATTTGTAACAAATAATTATCAAACAGTGTTGAAAAACATTTTTCGTGTTAAAATATGTTCACTTAAATAAAGAGTAAAGAGAAAAACCTTTCACCGCCTAAACTTGGGTGAGAAAAATTTCCCCCGTACTCACATCTTTTTTTGGGGTATAGGTTTAATGAATGCTTTGTAATTTTTCTCCAGGTGACCAGGTTTTAGCCCGGGTTTTCGCAGGTTTTTAGACACACGAAATTAATATGTAATGTAACACTTCCTGGGGTGTCAATGGTGTATGTCATTCTTACAGGTTCACTCGGGGATCACTATCAAATTGATGAAATCAAATTATAATGATAAAACCATTGTCTTTTTGTCACCGCGTACCAACGCTGATTTTCGCGGGGGATGAAACGCGGATTAGAGGATAGTAGGGTGGGGTTTGTTCGTACACCCGGGCTTTCGCTGCTTATGCGAGGGTAATACGCGGCTAATACGACTTTGAACGCCATCTTTATAAAACGTGTCCCAACGCGGTACACCGCTTAACCGTGGGCGTTTAGAGGGTTTATTTGTAAAAACTTTCAAACCCCGACGTTGGAGCATACGTAAACCCAAACAGATACGACTTAAGTGGTACCGGCGGAAACAACGTTGGAACGATTTCGGTTTACCGGATCCGCTACAATGGGCGAAAATACGCCACAATTACCACCGGGTACCAACGCGTATTCGCGGCGGTACGAGCCGATGGAGCGCGTAACCCGCCGGCGTTCCGATGCCGTTCACCTGTCAAAACTCCCCGAAAATCCGCCGCGGAATCCGACTCAAATACGACGTTTTCCAAACGAAAAAGGGTTTACCGGCGGGAAAAACGGGTGGAAGGCGTCCGGTTCTACTTGGGACAGCCAACCTAGCCCACTTTGGTGTTATCAGCCTACTTGCACAGATTCTTGTAAACGCATCTGGGGTGAGGACGACGTCGAGGGATGAAGGATGTAAAATCCCAAAGTTTAAAACTATACAGTAAAAAACCCTAGTCCTACTTGGTGATTATCAGCCTACTTTGCACTATTTTTGAAAACGCATCTGTTTAGAAACACTTGCACTCCTTGTTGTTACAGCCATCCTGGTACTATTTGGTGCACTTTACTTCATTTTTTTTGCTCACCGCCACCCCTAAATTTTTGTAAATTTCTTTGACCAGAAAAGGACGCAGTTTTTTTTGTTTTCAAAATGTTTTTCATCGGGACTAAAATTTATTAAACGCATAGGCCATTCTATGGTTAGTGTTATTCTCTGTTAACTTTTGATAATTTTATTAAAAAAATCAGTTTTTTTACATGGATTGCCATTTCAAAGTGTGGTTTTTGTGTCCGGGGATCGCTGAACCGGGGGCCCTTTCTTTTTAAAAGTCCCATTTTTGTTATCTTTTAAAAATGGCCCTCCATTCACCCCAGAGTTTATTTTATTTTCCGATCCCCCCATTTATCTCTTCCCCACAATTTTGGGCCCCCCACCCGGGGCCCGTATACAATCAAATGGTTCCACGTGGAAAATTTAACGGTTTCGCAAGTAATCGTTCGTGGGCGATTCAAAACGCAGTTTAAAATCTAGGCCTCCCGACGTAGCAAGAATCTTTTCAGGGGGCCCCAGTAGCAGCTGAAGTACGGCGTCATCAGGACATCTTCAAAAACCCAGTGGGGGACGCGTGTCTTCCCCGTGGCAAATCATCACAATTCAGATAAGCTTCCGCTGTACCTTTATAATACCCCCTATTACATAAACTTAAAATGATCTTCAATAACTTCCATCAGCAAGCGCAAAGAGAAGTGTTTAAAAAAACGTCGGGGAAAAATCAAAGCTCGGCTTACACGCATACAACGTTTATAAACGATGTCAATAACCCCACCAAAATCTGAGTGCAACAGAGTTAGGTCAAAACTTTTATTTCTATTTGGGATAGTTCGAGGAAATAAATCAGTCTTGAAATAGAAGACAAAAATGACGATTCGAATCATGAAACCTAAGAACAGATTTTGAAATTTATACTTTGAGGCTGATGCTAAATCTAATGACATACTCACCCCCCCCCATGGTACCAAATTGAACCCCATCAATCATGGTTTCTGGCAACGGGTCGTTCTTAGCATCATAACAACAATTTTGATCAAATTTCCTGGTATAAATTTACCACAATTCTCAGGTGATTACAGTCTTTGGTCACAATTAAAGACCCCTACGTCCGCTCATACATGAGAATTTCTCTTACGGACATTCACAAAAATTCCCCAATCTGTTGTTTCTTTACGTAATGATCCACTACATTTAATCAAAATTTGCCCTTTGTGTCTGCTAACTTACCATAGCATGGAACTTGTTTTAAAAAAGATATGAAAAAAAAAAAATTAATATCTCGAAACACATCAATGTCTTCTCGTTTTGCCACATGGCGAGAAAACTCGGTCACGATCTTCGCCAATTAGTTAACGAAGTAAAAGCAATCTAAATGCAAAATTCAAGGCCTCAATTGATGATAAAATTCACGAACTCTTACTTATTAACTTCCCTTGGCAGTAGACAAACACCCAGGGGGAAATTTTGAAACAACACAACAGCAGACTCAGAGTTTCCTTCACTTAAGGAATTATGCTTTTTCTGACAAGAGGTCACAGACTTTCGAGCTTACTCGGTCCAAGTCTGACCAATTCTAAAAACTAAAATAAACAAAGTCTACAAAAAAATACTTACCAGCTAAGCATACGTATGTTTCCAAAAAGACCAATAAGTTTTTGCATTGAACAAGACCTTTATTGGTACAATTGTAAATCATTCGTAATCTGCCTTTGTCGACAGGGGATGTAATCAAATCTAAAAATGCTTGTGCAAATTTTTTTGCTCCCAATCATAAGCCAATGCATGCAAAGCTCGTAGCACTGCAAGTGGGGTTCTATGCACAGCACGTTATTTCACGTTTCTAAGATAGGTCTATCATCAAGGTCAGAGCAGGGGGACAACGCCAGCACACTGATAATTCAGTGCAAGAAACAAGCCATCCTAGTACTTTTCACTCGGAAAATAATACGAATACGGGTACTACTGTTCGTACAAGACAAGGCCTATTCAAAAAGAAATTTTTGGACAGCTAGGTATACTTTCAGGAAAGTTTCGTAATTTAAATCAAAGTCGAGCTTTATGGTTTCAGAAAGCCAAGCACATTAATCACATTTGACTTAGCTAAAAACTTCAATTAAAAAAGGAAGAAATCATAAAACCATACAGGTGTTTACAAAAAAAACATCGACAAACTACCCCACAGGTAAACATATCAGTAAAATCTTGGATACGTTATTTTAACATTTGAATGTTTTTTTCTGAAAAAAATCACGGCAGCCTACCGTCGTCTCCGATTGACTACAGCACTTAAAACTTTTCTCGTAAATTTTCAACTAGCAGTTTCCAAATTCGATAAACCCAGGGAAGTCGCCCGCTGATCGGCGCAGAACTTTACTTCGATTTTTCCCGACAAAATTTCACTATCTCGTCCGGGGTTTCCCCACATTCAAGATACGAAGCGGTTGGATCATCGGGGGAAGGATGCCATTTCAAATACTGACCCCTCTCGCTCCCACACACGTTATTCATTAGTAATGAAACCTTTGATCATAACCAAGCTTTTTTGGGAATAGAAGAAATCCCAAAAATTTATCGCCCTAAAGAAAAAAAAAAATGTGAAACACATTTTAAAACAATACAACCGAACCCCGAAGGGAAAATTATTGTTCGTCTCCCGTTTAAAGGAAAACAGGAGTAAACCCAAGGGATTGCAAATTCCAAGCGCTGCGACGCCCCTGCAGCAGTTCGAACGTCTTTTAAGGCGAATATCAATGCAAGAAAAAATCAATTTTTTCACGAGAAATCGTGAATTTTGGACACATGCAACGAGTCGGACAACGTGTCGACAATCTGATAAGTGCTACTACTCCCCACATCATGCATATTCAAGGAATTTACTACTACTCACATACGTGTTGTTTTCGAGGGTCAGCAAAATCCAGCACGGGACAGTCAATTTAAACGTTTTTAATTATAACTCGGTCCCACAATACAAAAAGTTTAAGCTCAATTATCTTACGGTTCAGAACCATCTAATAGATTCACTCCGACATTGCTAAGAGTATAGACAAAACGAATGAACCTTTAAGCGATTGTAATTAAAACGCATAGTAGGAGGAATCCATGGAAAACCCTGTTCAGGAATCCCAAATAATACAGTAAACATACGGCACAAAAAACAGCACTTTTTCTAGCACCACGATGCCTACATCATTTAGCAGACCGGGAAGCTGAAAGATATCCCAGCGATCTTTTTTTTTAAAAAACGATTTCTAGGACGACTGTCAATCGGGTTCAGATAATCGGGAAGATGCTCTACATCCAGCAAGTTTTTGCGATCTCTGCTTTCCAGGGGGGGTTTCCACACGTAAGTGGGTTCAAACCATCGGCTCTTTTGGAGGCTGTTCAGAAGAAGATCGTGAAACTAATTTTCCCCACTCAGTTGGAAACAAGATGAGTCTGGAAAATTAGGTTGCTTGGCCCCCTGTTTGATCACTTTCAGTAATGATCGTTTCTTCGACTCCTCACCACAGCAGTACTAATCTCCCAAAACGTAAAGTGCTACGATCGTATTACTATTTTCGTCAGGGGATAAAATAAAAGTCCCATTGTCTTTAACTACAAGATATTTCTACAGCACTTTGGCTAGAAAAGCTAGACGGGGATGTTTTTTCCCCAACTCCTGAATAATCATTGGAAGGTTTTTCTACAATAAATTTCCTCCATAAGCACCAAAAAGGTTAACGACTAGTTCTAGCACAGGAATCATTTCTGACATTCAACTTCCGGATTATCCGATGCTTCCAAAAGGGGCTTCGGAGTTGATTTTTCCCGATCCATAACAAGAAGGTAAAACTGAAAACCCATTTACTTGCTCTAAGTAAAAGGGTCGCACCTTGAAAAGAATTTCGTTTCCACGTTTGGAAATTAGCGGTGCACTTTACCCCCAAATTGTTCAAAAAGACAGGGGAATCCCTACGTCTTGGGACTTTGGTTCTAGTTTCTCTGGACAGACTTAAATAGTTTTGTAGGGATCAAGGCTCATCCCACACAAATGGAAAAAACATTCATTGAAAAAACAGGAGTCACAGAAATACAAGAATCACTGCAAATGAAAAAGGCAACACGTCGCATAAATCACAAATCCAGCAGCCCTTTATATCAAGAGGAACTTTGCAAAAAAACTCTTCCCCACTTTGATTTGGGGCAGGGCCCACAATGGTTGTCACTAGATTCATTATTGTGGCCATTTTCCAAAGTGCAGCAATTTAAATTTAAAAGGGACATCCCGGGAAACAAAAGGCTAATGTTACACACTCACTCCCCCAAAGCAAGAAGATGGTTTATCGCAAGTTCTCAAAACTAATAAAAATACAACGTGTAAGGCACACGTCTTCTTTTTTTCTAAAACGCTCGCAACCCTTTGGGAGAGAAACTACTCCGTACATCTGCCGCAGAGCTGCAAAACTCACTTAAAGTATGCATCAAAATAGCGCAAGTGAAGCTTAGCGTCAGAATCCAAGCTTTTTAGATAAAAGGAAGTTCATAAAAAAAGAAACATAAAAAAACTCATCCATTTTGGATAGGAAGGCATCTTAAGAGTAGGAGGTAGACTCCAAAAAAATCTTTACCCCCTTTGAGTCAAAAACATAAAACAAATGCCCCCACGCTCATCCACTAAAATGCTCATTATGAATGAACACTTACGACTGTTACAGTTTTCAGCAAAAGGTTGACGTATCACTTCGACAACTTTACTGGATACCACCCATAAGACGTATCCGAGATCGACATTGCATCAGGTTTGCCGTGTAAAAATTAAAAGACATCTGTAACGCAGCAACCAGGGAAAAAACCCCAGTCAGAATACAACCAGCTCCCCCCTTTCAAAACACAGGAGGTTTTAGCAGGACCTTTTTTCGTAAAAAAAGGATCTACCGTAGCAAAGTTAAAATGAAGGCATACACGCTATTTTGTTGTCTAGTACAAAGGCCGTCCACATTGAATTAGTCAGTGAGATGACTACCGAGGCATTCTTTGTGTTTTAAAAAACGATTCACACGGCGAGGTAAAGTTCAAACATTTATAGCGACAACGGATCAAACTTGTTGGTGCCAATCACCAGCTTGTTGACCTTTTAAAAAGTTTTTTAAAAAACGAAGTTAACAAGATACTCTGAAAAACCAAGCTCGCGATAATTGTAACTGGGTTTTTCATACCTCCTCGTTTCCCCACTTCGGGAGGTTTATGGGAGGCTGCCCGTTAAATCCCTTGAAATACCATCTCAAGAGGGTAATTTGGGAAAAACTCTCTCACGTTTGAACAAAAGGAACTTTACTTCACCCGATTGAATCTTTTCTTAAACTCACGCCCCTTATCGCCCCTTAAAAAATGATCCCAATTTATATATCTTATCTTAGTCCAGGTCATTTCTAATCGGGAGGCAATCAAACCCCTATACCCGAACCCCCCTTTTTCTGACAACTCAATTCATACGTTGAATAGATGGAAGAACTTCAACACTCCATGCAAACTCATCGGGAGGAAATGGGGCAAAAATGATTATTACACTCTTTTCAACAAAGACAGGATTGGGGTTGTAGTCCAAATCTTCTAGAAGGGACAGTGGTCCTGGTGAAGGGAAAACAACCTTTCTCCTCTCCCGTGGCAGTGCTGTAATCACCCCTTACATCATGGCGACGATGGAAAAATTTGAATGGTAACAATCAAAACTTCTGAGGACAAATTTCAAACGTCCAATAGTGAAATTGTGCCTACTTTCCCAAATTAAAAGTTTCAAGTTTCCTTTCTTAAAAAAAAATTCATTTTTTGGGCCCCGTATGTTTATGAAATTGAGCCTTTTTGTTTACAGCCATCCCTGGATATTTGTGCACTTTAACTTTTGTTTATTGTCACCCCCCATCCTAAAATTTTTGTATCAATTTCTTTGGTGTTGAAAAGGAGCAGGGGTTTCAATTTATCTCAGACCGAAATTTCTTACTGCACGGCCATTCGTTGGTTAGTGTTATTCTCTGTTTAAATTTCGAAAGTTTTTAATAAATACAGTGTTTTTATTGTGATTTGCCATTCAAAGTTTGGGGTTATAGTGTCCCTGGATCGCGAACCCGGGCCTTCATTTACAGTCCCCTCATTTGTTATCTTTAACATGGGCCCCATTTACTCCAGAGTTTTATTTTTTATCTTATTTTCACCCCTTTATCTCTTTCCCCACACAGTCTGGGTCTGAGGGGAAAACGTCGACGGATGAAAGGGTGTTTAAAAACCAATCTTTTAACTATACGTCCCACCCAGTCCCACTTTTGGGGTTCTCAGCCTACTTTGCACAGATTTTTAAGCAGTCGGTGCTGAGGACACTGTCGACGGGATGAAGGGTGTAAAATACCCAAAGTTTTAAAAACAGCCAACCTAGCAAACATAAGGATTTCAGCCTACTTTGCACAGATTTTGTAACACGTCTGGGGCTGGGACGGCTGTCGACGGAGAAGGATTCCAAATACCAATCTTTTAACATACAGTCCAAAACCCAGTCATAATTAGTGATTCCGGCCCCTTTGCACAGATTCTTGTAACATAGTCTGGGTGCTGAGGGGCGCTGTCGACGGATGAAGGATTTAAAAAACCAAGTTTTAACTATACAGTCCAACCCCAGTCCTACTTTGGTGATTCAGACTACTTTGCACAGATTTTTGTTTAAAGCAGTCTGGGGGCTGAGGACGACTGTCGCGGAGGAAAGGGTTTAAAATACCATCCCTTTTAATATACAGTCCAAACCCAAAACCTACTTTGGTGATTTTCAGCCAACTTTGCACAGATACTTGTAACGCAGCGGGTGATGAGGAGCTGTCGACGGACGAGGGATTTCCCAAAAACCCAAAGTTTTTTCTTACAGTCCTACCCAGTCAAAAAAATTAGTGATTCTCAGCCTACTTTTCACCGATTCTTGTAACACAGTTGGGTGCTGAGGACGACAATCGACGGTTTGAAGGATGTAAAAATCCAATATTTTAAAAAATACATCCAAACCCCAGTCCTACTTTTGGGGATTTTCAGCCTCCTTTGCACAGATTTCGTAACGAAATTGGGTGATGAAAACGACTGTGACGGATGAAGGATGTAAAATAAAATTTTAAATATACAGTCCAAACCCAGTCAAAAAAATTTTTGGGTTCTCAGCCTACTTTGCAAGATTCTTGTAACGCAGTCTGGGGGCTGAGGACGACTGCGACGGGAGGAAGGATTTAAAATACCAATCTTTTAACATAAGTCCAACTGGTCCTACTTTTAAAGATTTAAGCCTTTTAGCAAGATTCTTGTAACGCAGTCGGGTGTGAGGGCGACAAACGACGGATGAAGGAGTTTAAATACCAATCTTTTAACTATACGTCCAAATAGTCCAACTTTGTGATTCTAGCCTACTTTGCCCCAGATTCTTGTAAAGAGTCTGGGTGCGGGGGACGGACTGGGCGCGGATGAGGGGTAAAATACCAATCTTTTAATATTTCGTCCAACCGAGTCCACTTGGTGATTTCCCGCCCACTTTGCACAGTTTCTGTAACGCAGTCTGGGGATGAAGACGACGTAAAGGATGAAGGATGTAAAATACCAACTTTAATATACAGTCCAAACCCAGTCAAAATTTGTGATTTCAGCCTACTTTGCACAGATTCTTGTAACGCAGTCTGGGTGCTGAGGACGACTGTCGACGGACAAAGGATTGCAAATACCAACGTTTTTAAACCCTACATTCCAACCTAGCTACTTTTGGGGATTCTCACCACTTTGCACAGATTCTTGTAAACGTCAGGGTGCTGAGGACGACTGTCGACCGATGAAGGGGGGGTGTAAAAAAACCCAAAGTTTTTTTCATACAGTCCAACGAGTCCTACTTTGGGGATTCTAAGCCACTTTGCCAGATTCCGTAACGCAGCGGGTGATGAAGACGACTGTCGACGGATGAAGGATTTTTTAAAAAAACCAATCTTTTAACTTAAAAGTCCAAAAAAGTCAAACATTAGTGATTCTCAGCCTATTTTCACAGATTTTTGTAACGCAGTCGGGGCTGGGACGATGTGACGGATGAAGGGTGTAAAAAAACCAAACTTTAAATACAGTCCAACCTTGTCAAACATTATGATTTCCCGCCTTTTAGCTTTGATTCTTTTAACGCAGGGCGGGTGCGAGGACGATGTCGACGGATGAAGGATGTAAAATACCTCTTTTAATGAACAGCCAACTAGTCAAACATTAGGATTCTCGCCCACTTAGCACAGATTTTGAAGTAGTCGGGTTTCTGAGGACGACTGCGACGGATGAAGTGTAAAATACCAATGTTTAACTATACAGCCTACCTAGCAAAAAATTAGTGATTTTTCAGCCTATTAGCAAGATTCTTGTAACTCAGTCTGGGTGCTGAGGACGACTGTCGACGGATGAAAGATTCCAAATACCAATCTTTTAACTATACAGTCCAACCTTGTCCAATATTAGTGATTCTCAGCCTATACTCTTGTTCAAGTTCTTGTAACGCAGTCTGACGGACGATTGCCAACTGACAAAGGAATCAACTTTCCAATCTTTTAACTATACAGTCCTACCTAGTCCAACTTTGATGGTTTTCAGCCCACTCTTGTTTAGGTTTCTGTATTGCAGTCTGGGTGCTATGGATGACTGACGCCGGAATCAAAATTCCGAAATCGTTTTAGTATACAGTCCTACCTTGTCCAACATAAGTGATTCTCAGCCTACTCTTGCAAAGGTTCTTGTAACGCTGTCTGACGGACGATTGCCAACTGACGAAGGAATCAACTTTCCCAATCTTTTAACTATACAGTCCTACCCCTATGAACACACATACGTTATTATAACGTATGCGTCTTGGTTGTAAATACGTATTTTACTTTCGTTTAATAAAATTTATGTCAATAGCTTTAACGTTTAAATTACGGTTTAGAAACGTAATAAATACGTATATAATACGTTATTATAACGTTTTCAGAGTATATACGAATAAAATAAATTTAAAAAAAAAAAAAATAAAAATAAATACGTATGATAATACGTTATTTTAACGTTTTACATACGTATTAAATACGTAATAAATACGTATTTATCATACGTAATAATAACATAAAACTATACTTTTTTATAACTTTATTCCACTAGCGCTATCTAGTAGACATGCAAAAAAGCTACTATCAAAAAATTTAATTAAAACAAAAATCCTTTCAAGTCTACGAGTTTTGTGTCACCGGTCCGAGATAAGGGGTACATTTTTATGTTAGAAGAGATCGAACACACATGGTTAAATTATATCGCCAACACCCGGACTCGGACCCGGGATAACTTTTTCCAGATCGGGACGCGCTATCCACTCGGCCACTGCAGCTATGCAGTACATCGCGCGTCAGCTAGCTTAAGAAGGTGGAGCCCGCGCGCGAGTAGTCTTTGTGTGAGATGTCCTATTGCGGAACAAAAATGCGCTTGCGTCTCTTGCAACAAAATAAGAATCTATTTTAGTTTGAAACATAAGATAAAACTGATGTCGTTGAAGATATTTTTACTTAGTTATGTAAACAGACTTAACGTCTTCCATTATTAATTCATAAATTAATTTCGTCAAAACTTCAGCGGGATGAAGTATTATTTTCAATATAATCTTGAATGACAACAGTGCAGGCAGAGAATATCTAGATTAGTTGGTTTGGGTTTATTTGGTTTTTAGTTGGGAAATCCAAGACAAATTAATACTACGGCAGAGCTTTCGTGAAACAGTAAGCAATTAATTGCTGGAGATTCACATTACACTTCCATGTTTGCTTTATCTCAAATTGTAAGACAACTAATTGGTAATCTCATTACGCCGCAAAAAATCAATTTGTTTTTAGAGTATCAGGGAAATACCGAGAAAACGCGCAATTATAATTGTCGTTTTGATGCAGTGTATAATACAACGATTGTTCCGAGATAGAACAAACTAATCATTGAAATTAACCACACTTAGATCAAGTCCTTAGTTTTAATTAATTATTAATAAATTCATTTTATTATTTAGTTAAAGCATTCACTCATAAAAAAGTCCACGAAGGAGGAAAAATAAATAAGAAAATAAATATGTAATAATTGGATTAATGAATATCGGCACAGCTTTTTTAGTTATCTCAGAAAATAACTTAGACTGACTTATAACATTAAAACAATTCATTATTCAATTAGTATTTTAATAACTATGAATTAATTGTAATATTTATGGCGGTATAAAAACGTTTTTGAAACGTTATTGAAATACCGTTAAATAACGTTACGGGAATACCATAGTTTATCTAGTCAACTATGATGGTTTTCAGCCCACTCTTGTTAAGGTTCCTGTATCGCAGTCTGTGAACTACGGACGACTGACGACTAACGCCGGAATCACAATTCCGAAATCTTTTAACGGTCCTCTAGTCCAACATTAGTGATATCAGCCCACTCTTGACCAGGTTCTTTTATCGCCGTCTGGGTGATACGGACGACTGACGACTGACGAATGAATCAAAACACCGAAATCTTTTGACTATACATACCTAGCCCAACATTGGAGACTCTCAGGCCACTTTTCCCAGGTTCCTGTATCGCAGTCCGGGCGTAACGGACGACTGCCGGCTGACTAAGGGCCCGGACAGCGGGGTCTGGTTCTGGAGTAACAGTTGTTCCTTGGTTTGCACCACCACGTGGTCGCCCCCGCTAAACTCCTCCATGCAGTCCAAGCTTGCGATCGGTGCCCGACAACTAAAACACATGACACAGGGGCCTTCATAGGCTTTCATGGGGCTTGTCTTCGTTCCATACAATTTGGCATGACAATCTGGGGTGCACAGAACAGTAGCGTTAAATCAATCAATCATGATTAGAAATTTCTTTGCTTTTCATGAAGAAATTTGTGTGTATGTTACATAATGAAATAACTAATGAATAGTTATAAAACTAAAACTTATCACTTGCACCTTGTAAAAGATTTTTTCACAAACTATCTGCTTTTTTAAAACAATAAATGAACAGGATGTGGCCCATATTAGTTCATTTCAACCCTCTTTTTAATCCTGTCAAATAAGATCTGATATTGACGTTTAGAGGAAAAAATTGCGATGTCGCTGAATTTTTGCAGAGACCTTCCTTAAATGATACCAATGAACATACTAAAACTCCCCTGCAATCGGACTGGAGCTTCGGCTGCCATATTGGATAATGGCGGCCAAAAAGTGTTGGTTATCAAATATCTCCATGTTGGTTGGAGATAGACAAAATATTTCAGTGGCAAAAATATTTGTCATTTAATTCCCTACAAAAAAGGTGTCTTCTATAGTTTTGGTGGGGGCAAAGGTTACGTCACAAAATCGTGGTTTATATGTTGCTCATTGGAGTACCAGCTAATTTCCTAATTTTCACGCCCAGCATCAAACAATGCCCGGTAAATTCGTAAGAAATCGATTGAAATACAAAAGGACTTTTGTACGGGGTTCATGAAAGCTTCCATTAGTATTTTTAAAAATCAGGTCTGCGAAATCGGATTTTGCATTTACCCGGAATTTGGGTTTTTCCATTGTTGGCATTTCCTCAAAAAAGCCGTATTTGACTGTCCATTATTAAACACTAATAGCATTGAAGGAAAAATTCTTTCTACGCACATTGAAATGACTTAAATAATGATCCAATTACAACCAAAGTTTAAATCACAATATGAATACTGTTTTCGTGCTATTTTTACACTCTTTTTGTTACATAATTCACTTTGATGTTGAGGATATTAGGAATTAGCAGCCATATTGGATTTAAACTTTGGTTGTAATCGTATCATTATTTAAGTCATTTCAGTGTGCATAGAAAGAATTTTTCCTCCAAAGCTATTTAGTGCTTAATAATGGACAGTCAAATACGGCTTTTTTGAGGAAATGCCAACAATGGAAAAACCCAAATTCCGGGTAAATGCAAAATCCGATTTCGCAGACCTGATTTTTTAAAATACTAATGGAAGCTTTCATGAACCCCGTACAAATGTCCTTTTGTATTTCAATCGATTTCTTACGGATTTACCGGGCATTGTTTGATGCTGGGCGTAAAAATTAGGAAATTAGCTGGTACTCCAATGAGCAACATATAAACTACGATTTTGTGACGTAACCTTTGCCCCTACCAAAATAATAGAAGAAACCTTTTTTGTAGGGAATTGAATGGGAAATATTTTTGCCATTGAAACATTTTGTCTATCTCAACCAATAGGAAATATTCGATAACCAACACTTTTTGGCCGCCATTTTCCAATATGGCTGCCGAAGCTCCAGTCCGATTGTAGGGGAGTTTTAGTATTTTCATTAGTATCACTTAAGGAAGGTCTCTGCAAAAATTCAGCGACATCGCAATTTTTTTCTTCAAACATTCTTATTTGACAGGATTATTTTGATTTAACGCCAAAAAGTGTACAGGCAAAATAGTTTCCTTTCGCAACTGACTGTCGAATTGTACAAGCATGAACAACAAGTTGTACCCCCACCAACTAATATTTCTGCTCTTTAAAATATTTGCCTCGAAGTTGTTTCGGGGTTGCCAACCACCCCCTTTAGTAAAACATGCACTCGGGCCGAATTGGGCCAACAAATTTTAACTCGCAACCTTCTCGTGGTTTGGCCCGTGATTAGGGGAGTTTTTCTCCTTGAAACTACTGGCGAGCTCTGGGTCGTCGTCGGGGAACTTTCCCCTTCCCTTTGACTATCTCCTCGACGGCGACGACAATGACAACATGGACGGATGATGACACAGACGGAGACGACCACGACGTGGGGGAACCCTTGCCCTCCCTACGCTTGTGGCTGGTTCTGACCAGCACAGGCCTGTCCACCCCTTTTCCCCCCGCGTCATCCCTTACGTCCTTCCCTTCGTCTCGATTAGCCAAGTTGCATAAATATGAGACGTTAAGCAATATCCAATCAATCAATCGGGCCGAATTGTCTAACCTTTGCGCTCTCTGTCTGGCGTGGCGCACGCACCATGCTAACCACGTCACAGTATGCGCGCGCATCACCTAATGTCTGCCGCGCAGTTCAAAGAAATAGTAAACCCTAATATTGTTTGCAAAAATCTAGACATTTTAATAATATTATGTAAATGTGCATTACAGCGGACGTGAATAAAACCCTTTAACATTTCTATTTAAATTATTAAGGATTTTCCGCCGAAAAGGAGTTTTATTAATTGTTATCATACATAAACAAACAAAAATTCTACGTCTTTAACGTTTCTATTTAAAATATGAAGTTCTTTCACCGCAAAGGGAATGTTATTAATTAATTGTCATCATCCATAAACAATGAACAATGAACAACACACAACACAATGAACCCTCGCACAGAAGTGAAACCCGCTACCACCCTGCCAGCCGCCTACAAACGTGTTGGGTGGCAACGACGGTGGCCGCTGCCTCGGAAAGGTTTTTCCAATTTAGCCTAACAGTCGCGTAGTTTTGGCCGCTAGGAGCGCACCATTGACGCGGTGAGGTGTCGCATTGAATTTGTCATGCCCGCCTAGTGCTTCGGTAAGGCGTGGCGTGTGCAATGCTTTGAAAGAATGGATACTTTAATGCTTACAGATGACCAAATAAGTATTGAATCATAGAACAGCAAAACTAAATGATCAAACTCACGTGTTAGTACACTTTTAGGGTGGGTGGGTACCCATACAATTACAGTAGTATAGTACAAATTATTACAGTCCCGCCGCGTTGATGGTTGAGCTTTTTTGTAAGTTTTTAGTTTGCGTAGGACCACTTTTTTTTTAATATGCTTTTTGAATGCATTGTAGGTGATTGTTGTCAAGTTTCTATTGTTGCTTGTTAATTGTTATTATAAACCTCAAAAAACTTATATTAAAATCTTTATTCTATGGATTCTGGCAAGCTGTTTCAACTTTTTCTTTCAGAAAGCAATACATAACCATTACCTTAATGTCCATGTAAAATATGAACGTTGAAGCCCTACCCGTTTGGTCAGAATCGGCCCAAATGTCACGAAAATATCGCACAAAAAATCGTAGAAGTACGATATTCATGAAAAATATTTCTTCGATTGTACCAAAAAACGTGGCAAGTCTAAGTTCAGAGATTTCGATGGTCCCCTTCAATTTTCATCATGATCGCTTATGCCGTTTTCCCGGAATCGTGCGAACAAAAAGACAAAAAACAAACTATAATATTACATGAAAAAAAATATTTTTTTAAAAACAACGCTTATACTTAAATGTACTAAAAAGTAAAAAATAAATTTTCGACCAACAAATTTTTGCCTTACTCGGAAATTAAAAGCGTTGGGCGCTTACGGTATTGACATAGATTAAAGAATGTTGTTGTTCATGGAAGGAAAGCGCCCAACGCTTTTAATTTCCGAGGAAGGCAAAAATTTGTTGGTCGAAAATTTATTTTTTACTTTTTAGTACATTTAAATATTAGCGTTGTTTAAAAAAAAAATTTTTTTTCATGTAATATTATTTTATACATTTTAGTCTTAACGATAATATATTTATTTTTTATATTTTTATATTTCTTGTATCATTTTTTTTAACAATCCATTCATACCGTGTACTATGCGTACATGGTGAATGACTCACCGCACGGGATTGAACTTGTAAATAGAGCGCGGTGAGTGTTGTCGCCGCATAGCAATAAAGGACAGACAGACAGACAGACAAACAAACACATGAAGCTGATTTAAGCGTTTAGTCCGGAGGATTACTGTAAAAAATCATAACAATCTTGCACTTTGGGGTAGAAGTATGAAATTTTGTGGACACACTCCACATACCAATAGGATCATTTTAAGAAATAGAGACATTAATGATCGGCCTCAGGGGGGGGGGGGCATTCCCCCCTCCCACTGAATAAGACCCTAGTATTTTTGTAATAATTAATAAAAATTGTGCATTTTGGACCAGAAGCATGAAATTTGGTGGACACACTCCACATACGCATAAGATCATTTTAAGAAAAAGAGGCATTTCTGATCGGCCAACGGGGGGCATGCCCCCCCACCCCTGAATAAGTCCCGAGTATTTCTGTAAAAATTCATAAGAATTATGCCTTTTTGGCTAGAAGTATGAAATTTGGTGGTTACACTCTACATACCCATAAGATTATTATAAGAAATAGAGGCATTTCTGATCTGCCCCAGGGGGGAATTCCCCCCTCCCCCTGACTAAGTCCCAAGTATGTTTGTAAAAATTAATAAGAATTGTGCATTTTGGACCAGAAGCATGAAATTTGTTCGACACGCTCCACATAAGATCATTTTAAAAAATAGAGGTATTTCTGATCGGCCAACGGGCGGCATGTCTCCCCTCCCCCTTATATAAGTGCCAAGTATTACTGTAAAAATTAATATGAATTGTGCATTTTGGGCTAGAAGTATGAAATTTGGTGGGTACACTCCACATTCCGTAGGATCATTTTAAGAAATAGAGGCATTTCTGATCGGCCCCCGGGGGGAGCTTGCCCCCCTTTCCCCTGAGTAAGTCCCGTGTTTATGTTAAAATTAATAAGATATAGGTTGCCAAGTTCGCCAGGGAGGTATTGAAACATTCTTTCAACACTAAAATCGGAAGTATCCCCCAAGTTTGTCCGACGAAGGAGCTCTCAACTCCCGTGACAAAGCTATCCTGTTGAAGTGTTTTTTTGATTGGATATTTTGATTGGATATTGTTTAACGTCTCATATTTATGCAACTTAACTAATCGAGACGAAGGGAGGGACGTAAGGGGTGACGCGGGGGGACAAGGGGTGGACAGGCCTGTGCTGGTCAGAACCAGCCACAAGCGAACGGGGTGGGCAGGGGTTCCCCCACGTCGCGGTCGTCTCCGTCTGTGTCATCATCCGTCCGTGTTGTCATTGACGTTGCCGTCGAGGAGGTAGTCAAAGGGAAGGGGAAAGTTCCCCGACGACGACCCAGAGCTTGAGCGTCTTCCCAACAACTCAGAAGCATTTAACTTGGAGGGTGAGAAAGCTGACGAAATGCATAACACCGCACTAGATTCACCCGAGGTTGATATGGCAGTCTTTGACGGAGCTGCTGTAGTGCACATGGTCCAGCCAGGAAAGGGCGATACTTTTAGCGACTACAGTGACAAGATCGTTCATTATGTCGGGAAGCAATTTTCCGGTTTTGTACGCAGGGTAGATGTGGTCTTTGACAGCTACATTCCATTTAGCTTGAAAGCTTCTGGTCGAGAGACGAGGGGAAAGAAACTCTCATCCAAGTACAAGAAAACCACGAAACTCCTTCCAGCTGGAAGGGTTTCTTCGAGTCGATTACAATAAGCAGCAATTGTTTCATTTGCTAAGCATCCGTCTTTCAACAGCTCCCTTTCCCGGGATGGGGACTTTCCTTGATTACTAAAGCACTGCTTGTGCTGTCTAACGTCGCTAAAACCGATTAAATTGAGTCCGTACTGCCAATAATAGAGCATTTTGTAGGGCTCCTTTATGACTGATGCAGCTCTCACAGTCTCACTCAAGTCACGGTCTATGATTGTACTTGTGGACTTGTTCACTCGTAAGGGCAGACGGATTAAAATTAAAAACATTCCCCCAACTCAAGTTGCTCTCCAACTCCATGTTTCCCGTACGCGCGGTGGATGCGAACAGGAGTAGAGAAATCAGACAAAACTAGTTGACTAATTTTACCTTATGATTATGCCTTATAATATCGAGATAACTTTATAACGGTGAAATAAATATATGTATTTTTGTTGCAGTTGTTCCCTTATTTTAGAACAAAGAAACAAGTTCATTTTGTACCTGTTTTCAAGGAAATGACATAACTTAAGATTGTGTAGTGTTTATCCAATCATTTTGTGTTTTAATTTCAGGAAATGAAATCTAATCGAAATAAAAAAATCATATTGGCATTAAAATCCTCTTTAGAAATTTTGTAATGGGCATTAATAATAAAGACCACACGAGAATCTACTTATTGGGGGCTTGGGGCAAATTATGCCTCTAATAATGTTCAATCATTATTGTATTACACATAATGTTACTATGTTTGCATATTTTTACAAGGAAAATGTATTGTGATATTAGCAATAAAGGAATGCGAATGATGCCGGCCCATGGCAGCCATCATGCAGGGGGTCAAATGACACCCTCCTCTGTGGCCGATCATAAATGACTCTTTTTCTTAAAATGATCTTATGGGTATGTGGAGTGTGTCTACCAAATTCCATGCTTCAGGTCCAAAATGCACGATTCCTATTGATTTTTACAGAAATATTCGGGACTTATTAAGGGGGGAGAGGGCATTCCCCTCTTGGGGCGATCAGAAATGACCCCATTTATCAACATGATCTTATTGGTATGTAGAGTATGTCCATAAAATTTCATGCTTCTAGGCCTAAATGCACGATTCCAAATAATTATAACACAAATACTCGTTACATTTTCAGGGGGAGGGGGGCATGCCCTCTGGGGCCGATCAGAATAGCCTCTATTTCTTAAAATGATCCTATGGGTGTGTGGAGGATGTGTGCCAAATTTCATGCTTCTACCCCAAAATGCACGATTCCTATTAATTATTACAGAAATACTTGGGACTTATTCAGGGGGAAGGGGGGCATGCCCCCCCTGGTGATCAGAATCAAAATGTCCTAGTTATTTTTTTAATGTTATCCTAATGGTGTTGATGTGTGTGTATGTGTGCAAAATTTTATGGCTTTGAAAACACCCAAAAATAAAAACGATTTATGACAAAGTAACCCTGGACTATTGTCATCAGTGTCTGTGTGAAAAATTTCAGCTCGATTGGACATTGGGAAGTGGGTGAAATATCGATTCCCATATAAAACTTTAATTATTAATTAAGATTAATTAATTGATTAATTAGTAGAATCTGTTAATTGAATTCATCTATTGTCATCAAGATACGTAAGTGTGAAAAATTTCAGCTCTATTGGACATTGAGAAGTAAATGAAATAATTCCGTTCCATAAACAACAGTAATTAGAATTAAGATTAAAGACAATGATAACTAGGAATCTGTAATGACAACATGTCATCAAGAATACAGCAGACAGAAATTCAGACAGAGCAGACAGAAGAAGTGGGTAACAATACGATTAAAGACAGACAGACAGACAGACAGACAGACAGACAGACAGACAGACAGACAGACAGACAGACAGACAGACAGACAGGCAGGCAGGCAGACAGACAAACAGGCTGACAGACAGACAAGCACAATTAGCTTATATACGCATTGTAATTAAATATCGATTTTAAGATTTTGTCTAGACAGACAGAAAGTCAGACAGACAGACAAACACATGAAGCTAATATAAGCGTTGTAATAAAAAAACAAACAAACAAAAAAACACCCGAGCTAAATTTTTTGGGTGGTTAGTGAAATTGAAGTCTTCGCTTCGCTCGCTACGCTCATCCAATTATTAGGCCATATTTGAATCTAATATGACTATATTTTAACCATTTTAAATCCCATCCTAGAAATTCACCAATTTTGCTTCTCAATGCTGACAACACTAAAAATGATAATGATGCTTACATGTGAAGCCCGCAAAATATTGTCATATACTGGGGTTAGGGGATTTATATGTGTGACATATTTTTTTTACTTTTACTTGTTTTGATTCTACTAGGCCGCTTCGCGAACGATTTTTCCAGTCGCGTTGATGGATGAACTTTTTTGGATTATTTCTGTCCAATGATAACGTTTTTAAGTGGAATCTCCTTACTTTTTCTATCGTTACTTGATATTACTTGTTTATTATACATCTGTAAAAGGCTTATATTTAAACCTTTATTTCTATGAATTTTGACCAATTTTTTCAACTTTTTCTTTCAAGAGGCACTACATCACATCAGCTTTATGTCAATGTAAAATATTAACGTTGTAGCCCCACCCGTTTGGTCAAAATCGGCCCAAATATTCCGAAAATATCGTATTAAAAACCGGAGAAAAAATCGTAAAAGTACGATTTCTATAAGAAATATTTTTTTTAAATGTCTCTAAAATCATTACATATATGATTTCAGTGATTTTCAACGTTCCTATAAAATTTCATCAATATCGGAGTAGCCGTTTGCCAAATATCACGAAAATATCGCACTAAAAATCGAAAAAAAATCGTAAAAGTACGATATTTATGAGAAATATTTCTTCAATTGTACCCAAAAATAATACAGCTCTAAGTTCAGAGATTTCGAAGGTCCCCTTCAATTTTCATCAAGATCGCATATGCCGTTTGCCCGGTAGAGAGCGAACAGACAAAAAACTAACAAAAACAAAACACTCGAGCTATTTTTCTTGGGGTAACGTAAGTAAAAAACAAACCAAAAAACACAAAGTCAAATTGAAGTCTTCGCTTCGCTCATCCAATTATTTATTGGATGAGCGAAGCGAAGACTTCAATTTCACCGACCCCCCAAAAAATTTAGCTCGGGTGTTTTTTTTTTTTTTTTTTTTTTTTTTTTTCGTTTTTCTGTCTGTTTTGCTCTCTACCGGGCAAACGGCATATGCGATCTTGATGAAAATTTGACACGACCTTCGTTTTCTCTGAACTTAGACTTGCCACGTTTTTGGGTACAATCGAAGAAATATTTCTCATGAATATCGTACTTTTACGATTTTTTTCGATTTTTAGTGCGATATTTTCGTGACATTTGGGCCAATTCTGATCAAACGGGTGGAGCTACAACGTTCATATTTCACATGGACATTAAGGTAATGGTGATGTATTGCTTTCTGAAAGAAAAAGTTGAAAAAGTTAGCCAGAATCGAGAGCAATAAAGCTTTTAATATACGTTTTTTGACTTTTTGTGCGATATTTTCGTGCCATTTGGGCCAATTCTGACCAAACGGGTGGGGCTACAACGTTCATATTATACATGGACATTAAGGTTATGGTTATGTAGTACCTTTTGAAAGAAAAAGTGGAAAAATTTAGCCAGAATCCATAGAAATAAAGCTTTTAATACAAGTTTTTTACGGTAAATAAAACCAATTGACAAGAAACAAAAGAAACTTGACAACATTCACCTACAATGCGTAGGCAGCAAAACAAAGCACTTGCAAAAGTAAAGATATCCCACGCAAACTAAAACCTTTAAAAAGCTCATCCATCAACGCGGCGGGACTTTAGCGTTTTCCTAGTTTATTGATCAGTTTAGCAATAAAAAGTACAAATATTGAACGTCCAGAGGCGCTTGTTTTGCATGAGCGAAGCGTAGACTTCAGTTTCACCGACCCCCCAAAAAATTTAGCTCGGTTTTTTTTTTTTTTTTTTTTTTTTTCTGTCTGTTTGTTCGCTCTCTACCGGGCAAACGGCATATGCGATCTTGATGAAAATTTGACTGGACCTTCGAAATCTCTGAACTCAGACTTGCTACGTTTTTGGGTACAATCGAAGAAATATTTCTCATGAATATCGTACTTTCACGATTTTTTTCGATTTTTAGTGCGATATTTTCGTGACATTTGGGCCGATTCTGACCAAACGGGTAGGGCGACAACGTTCATATTTCACATGCACATTAAGGTTATGGTGATGTATTGACGTTCGAAAGAAAAAGTTAAAAAAAGTTAGCCAGAATCTATAGAAATAAAGGTTTTAATTTGAGTTTTTTGAGGTGTTAAATATTAAAACCTTTATTTCTATAGATTCTGGCTAACTTTTTCAACTTTTGTTCTCAAAAGTCAATACATCACCCTTACCTTAATGTAAATGTGAAATATGAACGTTGTAGCCCCACCCTTTTGGTCAGAATCCGCCCAAATAGCACGAAAATATATATTTTTGATCTTTCTCACAGCCTTGTATGAAAACTTCACAGGAGATTTTATTCCTTACTCACAGCCTTGTTACAAACAATCAAAGATCCAACAGACCTAATGATTGCTTTGTATGGGCCGTGTTTATATGTTTTTATTATTATAAAATTAATATTAACATTTTATAATTAAAAGGCTCATCCATCAACGCGACTAAAAAAAGCGTTTGCGAAGCTTCCTAGTTAATTTTAAATTCAGAGGGATGCTGAAATATTTTACAAAGTTGTGTAAACAGTTTCTTAGCATCGTTGTTTTGCATATTATATCAGTAAGGAAATAAGCATTTGTAATCGTCAAATAACACTGATTTGGATGTTTTATTCAATCATTTAACATAGTGTGTGGACATTGACACTGAGGTGTTTGAGGTTTAAGTAGTCGAAGAAGGAATAATAAAGCGTAACCGCATAAAAATACACCATTTAAAATCAATTTTGGGTTCAGGTTTGCACAGGAAACGTTACCAATAGATATTTTATGATCATTTATTTTTAATTCGGAAAACAGGAAATAGGCCACAGGACCATGGCCACGATTGACAGTCAAATTGCTCTTTTTTGTCAGAATATTTTTATTAATAAATAATAATAATATTAACCAATCTGAGGGATGCTTCACCCAAATAAACCCAATACTAAAGAAAACTAGAGGCTAGATAATGATACACATTTGTGATTCATCCAAGTGATTCAGAATAATATGATAAGCCCCCCCCCCCCCACACACACACACTCACACACGAAAAAGAGAATGCGAAGGGCATTTACCTATACACAATCGGTAATTAAGGTATATATGTCAAAATATTGGTTTCTACATTTCAACACAATTTAAATGAAATGAAGCTTACAGATTCTTATAGGATCGATTGTAGGCCTAAATGCTTTACATCATGAAGCGAATCAGCAATCAGCATAATATTCTCTAGAGCTTATGAAGAACTTATCTTTATAAAATAAAACAAAAATCTTTTATTTGGTCTTATCCATTGTGAATAAAATCATAATCTCTTCAAAAGAAGGCGGATTGCGCCCTAACAGTTCCTTCCCTGATCAAATCTGTATTATTCAAAGGAGTACTTCGGCATTATCTTCTTGGACGGTCAAACACATTTTACCTCCTTTTCCAACTTGGAAATTCAATGCGAAATACTAAAATTACAACCAAAGTTGAGGTAATTTCGTATAGTAACAGCGTGTGTTAGTGGGTTTTCACTTGCGCTCGTCACACCAATACACTCCTTCTTAAGCTTTGGATCGCCCTGTTCCAGAGCACTTTTACCGATATTTTGAAAGTCAAAGGAAAATGGCAGAACGTTGGTTAATGAAAAAGAAACGAATTAAAAAATTAAAAAATGGACGGTTTTAAGCTCCCATTTGGCCATTAGGGCCTATATACAAATTTTGGGTCAATTAGAAAATGAATGAATGAATGAATGATAGCTTTATTTCCATTAATGCATTTTACATCGTTGACCCTTAATAGAACTATATCTTACAGAGGGTATATGGAAAGTATGTGCGTGCACATTTACAATTTCATATTATACTTTTTACTAAATACTAACAATGCAAGCCTTAGTGATTTAGGAGCACTCCAGGCCTATATCTAGTAATGTAATATACTAGGGAAACGCCAAAGTCGTTGTTAAACGAGTGAGTGAGCCATGTGTTGAGTACCCGGTTACATTACTTTACTTCCCCCTACCTTAGGCCTACCTAGCCTATCATAGACTAGAGAGGCGCATTATGGCCTTACAGTTGACGCGCCCGTATACCAACTAAACTTAAAAAAACAACTTTTATTTATACGAATACAATTATCAAACTTTAATGCAAATGTTCCCGGGTACTCACCACATGACTCGCTCACTCGTCTAACAATGACTTTGGCATTTCCCAAGTCTAGTTGGCTAAAGCGCCCTTAAGGCCGCTTTACACGGAGAAGTTGAAAAAGTAAAAAGTAAAATGTGAAAAGAACGAGTAGGAAGAGAAAAAGAAATCCCCTGGTCGGGAAAGATTTTGTAATTCCTAGATTGTATTTAAAAAATTATTAAACATGTTTTGAAATGCATATAACGCAGTGTAGTCTATCATCTGTGACAATACTATGGAAAACATAGCCAGTACGAAATACGTGTAAATATTGCAAGGTTTACTTAATCTACGAGCGGAATTTGGGGGTACCTTGACGTTCAACATTTGACAGACCTTGCATGGGCACGGCATTTCACAGCCAAGTAAATAACAAACAAAAAATATATTTTCAAAATCTAAACCATTGTCGTTAAAATAATTTCTAAACATTGGAAGCCTATTTTTCAATTTATTATTTCTTGTGGGTTTAAATCGCAATGGATCTTGCTGATTTTGTTAGCAGTTCTCAATAAACTCGTGCCGGATGTCTGTTTAAAATTTTAGCACAATCTGTTCAGCGATTCGGCTGATTTTTAACGTACACACACACACACACACATACACACGCAGACTAACGATAGGCGCCGTTTGAGTTGAATGGAGATCACTACGTTCGGTTCGCTCACTCGTTTAAATACTCAAAAATCTAATATAATACTATTATGTACAATATATACAAATGATAACATGTATTTCACATGTCGGTGAGATAAGTTTAGGTCTTGTATTATAATCTACATCAAGGCCCTACTATACAGTAGTTAAGGATTGTAGATCATAGGGGTTGTAATTTAACACTATAGGCCTACATTTTGATGATGAAACAAAGTAAAGTTCTCAAATATTTTTTTGTTTAAACACACCATTGTATGAAATAATGAAATAATGTTCGATCTTCAATTTTGTGTCACATGGTGAGTTTGGAATTGGAGAGACGAAAAAAATCGTACATCAAACGTTTGCAGAAACTTGTTTTGCCTTATCTAGGGCGGTAATGGATGCAGCTACCACAACTGAGAAACAAATGAAGAAACTCAATGCTCTACAACGTGTAGTACAGAAACCAATAGGGAAGAAATTAGATCCTTCACATGTCGTTCATAATTTATCTGATTGCCCGATTGATGAAGTTACCACTGCAGTATTAGCAAAGGGTTTCAATTTTGCGGTGGCCCCCAGTCATTTGCCGGTGGGAAATATCATATGTGGAGTAGAATCTGCTGTTATGGGTTTTCCAGATGAGGAAGCAGAGCAGGTGCGCAAGATGTTGCGAAGGTCCTCCGTAAGGCCAAGCCTCCCACTAGGAATATCCCAGCTTCGGAGCTACGCGCCCTTAAGGAGTTGAAGAAAAATACTAGCATCATAGTTCTGCCAGCAGATAAGGGGAATGCCACGGTCATACTCAACAGCTCTGATTATAAGGACAAGATGTTAGCCCTACTTGAAGATAAGGCATAATATAAGGCTTCCCCCAGAGATCCGACAACTTACCTAGAAAAGACAACTTGAAGCCTTATACTTTCCTCTAATATTGACCCTGAAGCAAAGAAATATCTCATTCCTAGGGAGAAGTCCTCTCGTATTCCAAAACTGTATGGGTCACCCACACAAGCTCTGGCCAGATATGTCTCTAAGTGGTTCCAACCTTACTTGGAGGATGCCGGAACAACAAGAAGCCGGACTAAAAAGGCTTCACTACAGTAAGCTGTGCTATTTTGTTTCTCAATTGCCACCATCCGTATTTTTTTCGATATGATATCGCCGCCCCGCACCTTCAGGCTTGTCACAATTGCAATGCAATTTGACAAAATTCGAAATGTATTACGTCGTACCGGCCAAACGAAGATTGATTGATTGATTGATTGTCGTCTTTATTGATGGCGGGATTAAGGCCTGTTAAGCCTTCTCTTCCATCCAACCACTTCCTAATTACAACACATCACGACATTACAGGATTACATAAAATATTGAAATAAATTTAAATACTATGATCACACAAGTTAAATGTGCAATTTAAGAGCCCAAAATAATGTAAACAAACTAAATTATATAAAAATACATTAAATACATTAGGAGTAACATTATCGCAAAGTTAAAATTTTCTAGGTATATGGTAATGTTATGCAAATTATAGATTTGAATCTATTTATGTAAATCTACGATAGTTTAAGAAACATCCATTCATCCATTCACACAAAAGTACACAATTAATATGGAATTTAGACATTGTGTGCTGAAATACAAGTGAGCAGGTTTTTTCGGTTGAAGAGAGATGGGAGAAAAAGTCAAGAAGTGTTTTTTGTTGCCAAAAGTCTTGTACACGCGATAAATCCGCCGGAAATCACCTCCGACGCCCCCTCGTCGAGCGGGGCAAACCTCTTTGCTGTGTTTGTCAAGGCATATTTTGGAAAATCTTAGGAAAAAATGGGACAATTTGCGAGTAATAGTCTGTTAACTCGACGATATTTGGCGGGAAACCTTTTTGCCCCAGCATGGGTTGTTGACATATTATTAAGTTCAATTTGATACGATAAAATCCAAATCAAACATTCAAAAGTGTATTTTTACCATTTGAGCATCATTATTATAACTATACCCCTCTACACATAACTGATCAACATTCTAACCCCTGCGAGTAGGTGTGCATTCTTTAATAGATATATTGATGAATTGCATACTAGTGAGTAGTGATAATGTGAACTTTCTCAAATGAATGTTACCATTAACATTGTAATGAATTGAATTTATTTCAGTGTATTAATTGGTTTTTAAATCTGTGATAGTCGTGTGTTACCAACAGTCAGTTACAGAAACAACATTCTTGAGAACGCAAGTTTTACTTACCAATCTAAATGTCCGTTTCAATTAAAAACAAACTTTAAAAACTCTACACAGATTTTGTTAGCAAAATAATAGCGTTTTGTCACGAAAACCACTTCATAATACTCTTATTATATTAAATATTCTTAGTTCCCTTCGTGTGTTGGTCTATCGCAAATTAAAAAATAACTGAGTAACAATCTAGCCACATGGCGACTCAGCTAGCCGCACAAATATGACCCACTCGTCTCACTAGACGCGTCTCTCTACTCTCAGCCAATAACTAGCGCTATATGTGACGTCACAGCGGACGCGACGCGCACTCCCCCCCCCCTTGCCACCCAGCCAACTCCTACCCCTCAAACTCTCCGCCGATGCAGCTGCCTTCGTGGCAGAAAACAACTCATAAAATTAACACTTAAAATTCTTAGCTTTGATCGGGACTCAACCTAAAATTAGACAGCAGAAAAACTGACGCGTTTACGTGTTGGGAGCGTTGGTATCTTCACAAATAAGCAACAGCATGAGTTGTAGTAGTACTAAGCTTTGTGAATTAAATTGTTGGTACGCAAAATTGGCTTCATTCAATGTTTTTTTCTTCGACTGTACTAGCTAGCCGTCTGAGTTAGGATTGCCGCCAACTGACTACGGTTTTTGATTACAATCATAAATGAGCAGCGAACAAATGTGCGCATGAGCAGGACCATAAAAATCCAACCTGCGATTGCAGTCAGCAGTTTAAAGAATTCTCTATATAATAGGGATCAGCAATGCCATGTTTAATTATTACATATATGTTAATACTTTAGTCAGAAATTAAGAAAGTGACTACACCGGGGATCGAACTCGGGACCTTAGCTTACCGGGCTATGCTCTTACCAACTGAGCTATGCGGCCACCAATTTAAAACTGTATAATTTTTGGCCTGTTTTGTACAATGTTAATAACGTGTAGGGCAGATTAGACTGCCTTCCCACTACATACGAAATTAACTGGAGAATTACAAACCATCTCTTTTAACCAGAGTTGGGAGGATATATGATGTTCAACTTCGGTTTTATAGTAGGCGACTATGACGTTGATATGTTAGTACTTAAGACAGAAATTAAAAAAGTGACTATACCGGGGATCGATTCGAACCCGGGAACTTAGCTTATCGGGCTATGCTCTTACTAACTTAGATATGCGGCCACCAATTTAAAACTGACAGCAGTTTTAAATTGGTGGCCTCATAGTTAAGTTGGTAAGAGCATAGCAGTTTTAAATTTGTGGCCGCATAGCTAAGTTGGTAAGAGCATAGCCCGGTATGCTAAGGTCCCGGGTTCGATCCCCGGTGTAGTCACTTTTTTAATTTCTGTCTAAAGTACTAACATTTTAACGTCATAGTCGCCTTCTATAAAACCAAAGTTAAACATATATATATATATGCAGACATTGTATTTTCGGGTAGTCCGTGTGGTTTTATTATTAGTTCCAACGTTTCGGGCAGTTCTCCCTGCCCATCTTCAAGGAAATTTAAAACATAAAACAATATCAAAAACAAACAAAACCTTACTTCATAACATACACTGCAACTGGATACATAGACGAAACTAAATAGCTTAGAAAACAATGACAACATATTATAAACATCCAGATATTTTAAAAAACTGTGAAGACATCAACACGCCCTATTACTTTTTAGATGACCTCAGCGTACGAGTAGATTGCTCAAGGGGTTCTTGTTGAGTTTTCTTCCTCTTGTCAACTCTTGTTGTCGGAGGTGGACGGCCTAAAAACATGTCCACAGGGAGAGCTTTTGGTTGAATATGACAGCCTTGCAAGACATGTTTCCATGTGGCTGGAAGTCTTTTAGCATTTTCCCGTGTGTTCATGTTGTGTTTCCGTTTCTCCATCTCCACCGCCTCTCTTACGATTCGGGGCACTTCATGTTCCACTTTGGCTAAGGTTTTAGCTTCATCAAAGTTAATCCAGTGCTCCTTGTCGAAAGCATGTTGGAAAAGTATCGTAAGAGAGGCGGTGGAGATGGAGAAACGAAAACACAACATGAACACACGGGACGATGCTAAAAGACTTCCAGCCACATGGAAACATGTCTTGCTAGGCTGTCATATTCAACCAAAAGCTCTCCCTGTGGACATGTTTTTAGGCCATCCACCTCCGACAACAAGAGTTGACAAGAGGAAGAAAACTCAACAAGAACCCCTTGAGCAATCTACTCGTACGCTGAGGTCATCTAAAAAGTAATAGGGTGTGTTGATGTCTTCACAGTTTTTTAAAATATCTGGATGTTTATAATATGTTGTCATTAGTATCTATGTTTTCTAAGCTATTTAGTTTTGTCTATGTATCCAGTTGCAGTGTATGTTATGAAGTAAGGTTTTGTTTGTTTTTGATATTGTTTTATGTTTTAAATTTCCTTGAAGATGGGCAGGGAGAACTGCCCGAAACGTTGGAACTAATAATAAAACCACACGGACTACCCGAAAATACAATGTCTGCATATTCAATCCGTGAAAGTCTGCGATATATATGTATACGATTGTTGTAATATTTTTTGCTGAAAGGTGGGTAACAGCTGGGCTCCACTTAAATTGAATTTTTCTACTAGTTTTATGTAATAACAATTGTAAAAATTTACGATGTAAGATTTCGTATGTGATGTTGATAAAACTCCACAAGTTTGAATGGTGTGGAGGCTGTCCAAGTAATAAATTCCACTTTTCTGAACATTTTATTTACCTACATTTGAAAAAGAAGAAAGTTGTCTTTCTGTCATTAATGTTTTTTTTGCCAAGTTCTTTGGTGAAATATTTCACTTTTGGCCCTACATTATTTTCTTTTATATAAACAATTGAATAATGTTGTTCGTCAGAGTTGTGTTATTTTCTGTTTTGGTAATTATTTCTGGCCTTCATATTGTGTATCATGATTATACCAGCATAGAAAATGGGAATATTGATGGTACGTCACGCTCTTTAGTCTTCGTCACTACAAGTTTTCAGCTTTCTCTGCAGGTGGATTAAATATGTCAATGATCAATTCTATGTCTACGAATCGTAGCCCAAATGAGAGAGTGGGATATACAAAGGTTGTTAGAATGCTGGTGAGTATAATACCTCTTGCTGGTGATATCCAGGTTAATCCTGGTCCTCCAAGAATAATTTGTGGCATGTGTGAATTGCCAGGTAGAACGAACAAGGTATTTTTAAATTGCTTGTTTGTGGAAAATATTGTCACAAAACTTGCGTAAAGATAAAAGCTAACCAAATAAGAGATTACACTTTCAATCACAAGGATTGGATATGTTAGCAGTGCTCTCTTCCGCAGTTCTCTAACTCTTTATTTGAAAAGATAGATGACTTGGGTGATTCAATGCAAGCAATGCAAATCAAGTTACTTCAAAGATAAAGATACTCTCATTTTAATGCTCGTAGCCTGAACTGTATAAAACGCAAGCCTGATATACTCGCCTGGGCCCCGATTCATGTACATTTATCCCGGGTATAAGTGGTATAAGGACGGTATAATGCAGGACATGGCAGGATAAGGCCTGGTTAAGTCTGAGAAACTCTCATCCAATCAGAAATTTTCAATCCAACAACAAGTACAACAAATGTTTTTTTCCACTGCATTCCACAGCCATGTAAATCAGCAGATTTGCAAAAGAACACTAAAAATTTGCACCATCTTTTGTTTCACATTTTTATTTATTGACAGAAGATTGTGTGAGATCATTAAAAGAAAAGAAAAGGCGTATTATCGCCGTAAATTTTGGAATAGCCTAGGACTATCATACTATTGTTCATCTGCATAAGGCTTTTAGTAATCAAAACTAGTTATTTGTGCGGGATTTGTGTCAAAACAAGGTCGTGCAGGCCTAGGGTTGCCTAGGAGAGGCCAAGGGCTTGTCAAACGTGTTATGTTAGTATAAATTTTATCTAGTCCTATAGCCTAATCGAACTTTAGGCCTACACTGTTGTATTATGAATAATTTTCTACATCTGGGCCTAGGCCCGAGACGGTTTCTGATTTGTTTTATGAGGGTTATGACAACTTTTCTCGTTTTACACATAGACGCAAAATTTAAAATGTCCGCCATCTGTTTACATATTTTCTTATCCCCGTGCGAGGCGGGATGTCTTCATGAATTGGATTCGGAGTTATACCGCACTTATACCACCTAACTCTGCTTATACCGGGATAAAAATGTACATGAATCGGGGCCCAGGTTGGTGGCAGGGGATGCACATGCTGTGTGTGTTTGTGAGACTTGGTTGGATTGCTCTGTTTCTGAAGGTGAAATATTTCCTCCTGGTTATAGCATCTTTAGGAATGATAGAATAAGTAGGCGTGGTGGTGGTGTCCTCCTACCAG
The DNA here is from genome assembly GCA_024449915.1 of Sweltsa coloradensis. Lineage (NCBI taxonomy): Eukaryota > Metazoa > Arthropoda > Insecta > Plecoptera > Chloroperlidae > Sweltsa > Sweltsa coloradensis. The sequence goes on along the minus strand of JAMZAV010002246.1, from coordinate 23,457 downwards.
TTAAACCTGATTTCAATCCTACAAGGTGCCTGGAGCTAGTAGAAACTTCATGTGAAATAATTTGGCTGAAATTAACCATAAATAAAGATAAATTTCTAGTTGGTTTAGGATTCGAAGCTCCTAATTCTACTTAAGAGCAGAACGCCGAGTTTCATGACTCACTTTCGAAGGTGCAAAATATACAAGCATTGTATAAGCCAATACCGAATAATCAGATTGCTAATGACTGTTTGCTATCATTTCAGTGCACAGTTCTAATCCAGCTAGTATCACAAGCAACGAGAATTTGTGGAGCATCCAGATCGATTTTTCACCTTTTACTATGCAGTGACGTTACTACTGTTGAATCCACCGAAGTAATTCCAGGAGTAAGTGACCATGAGGCTGTACTTGCTACACTAATTATTTGTGGCAAGAACTCTAAAAAATTGCGAAAAACGGTTTACAGTTTTAGCAATGCTAACTGGGATTTGTTTAGTCAACTCTTTTTTCAAGATCTGCCTACTGTCATCCTTAGCAAAAATATTCAAGAATGCTATGTGTTGACAAGTGCATCCCGAAGTTGAGGATAAACGGTAAGAAAAGAGCTCCATGGAAAGAGAGACTTGTGTCACAAGGCGTGGAAGAAATCACCAACTGATGCCAATTGGGAGACGTACAAACGAGTGCGCAATGCGGTTCGCATCAAGGTCAGGAAAGTTCATGAGGATATATATATATATATATATGACATAATGAAATTCTTTCGAGTTTCCGAGTTAAATAAGTTTTATTACCAACGTTTCGAACAGTTCTCCCTGCTCATTCTCAAGGTAACGACATAAAAATTAAAAAACATTGAGTAAACAAACAAGACAATAACAAATAATATAAAAGACAAAACAAGTCACTGCAACTGCTCAGCATTACATTTAAGATCTTTGCGACGACCTTAACAGGCGTTTGGTAGGTGGAGCTTCAGGTGGCTTCTTTCTTCTCCTATCCACTCTAGCTGGAGGAACTACATTTTCCGTGGCAACTGGAGGTATTATCGGCACCACATGGCTATCACGTAGCGCCAGTTTCCAGGTGGGTGCTAGTCTTTTCGCATCATCTCGTATGTTTAAGTTATGCGGTCGTTTCTCCATTTCGACGGCTTCTCTAACAATACGAGATACTTCATGGTCCACTCTGGCAACAGTCTTTTCTTATATATATATGTGGAAGCTTGGATATAGTCACAACTCTAAAGATATATGGCAATATATTCATAGCAAAAACAAATCTTCTTCTCCGCTTCACTTTATTGGATGAGCGTAGCGAGCGTAGCGAAAACTTCAATTTCACTGACCCCCAAAAAATTTAGCTCCAATGTTTTTTTTTTTTTTTTTTTTTTGTTTGTTTGTATTTTTGTCTGTTTGTTAGCAGGATTCCGGGAAAACGGCATAAGCGATCTTGATGAAATTTTGAGGGGACCTTCGTTTTCTCTGAACTTAGAGGTGTATTGCTTTTGGGTACAATCGAAGAAATATTTCTCATGAATATCGTACTTTTACGATTTTTTTCGATTTTTAGTGCGATATTTTCGTCACATTTGGGCCGATTCTGACCAAACGGGTGGGGCTACAACGTTCATATTTCACATGGACATTAAGATTATGGTGATGTAGTACCTTTTGAAAGAAAAAGTTGAAAAAGTTAACTAGAATCTATAGAAATAATGGTTTTAATATTAGTTTTTCAATTTTTAGTGCGATATTTTCGTCACATTTGGGCCGATTCTGTCCAAACGGGTGGGGCTACAACGTTCAGATTTCACATGGACATTAAGGTTATGGTAATGTGGTACCTTTTGAAAGAAAAAGTAGAAAGAGTTAGTCAGAATCTTCAGAAATAAAGGTTTTAATATGAGTTTTTTTAGGTTTATAATACCAATTAACAAGTAACAATAGAAACTTGACAACAATCACCTACAATGCATTCAAAAAGCACTTGCAAAGGAAAAGTGTAAACAAACGCAAAAAACGCAAACAAAAAACTTACAAAAAAACGCTCATCCATCAACGCGGCGGGACTTTAGCGTTTTCCTAGTTAAAAAAATGGCAATTTTATTAATTTTTGCTATTATTGCTGATGAATTAAACATTAACCTCAAAACTAACTTTACTTTTCCTAGAAATACTCCTGTTCCTTTACAGTTTACAAAATTGTTTTGATTCCTATGTCTTCCAGCCGCTTTCTTCGTTTGCAATTGGTGTTAATGATGTAAGGCGGTGCCTTAAGAGTCTACTATTGGCTATTTGAAACTTTTTTGGGAACTATTCCTGCTTACAGTTGTCATCCGATTGATTTGCAATAATTATGCATAATTGTCAAGAAAGGAATCACTCTTCTATAGTTAAAGATTACTAAACATTGTTAAGCGTAACGCACAAATTAATTCCAAAATTTATTAATTTTGATGATTTTTTTAAAATCCTAAATCCTAAAAATAACTTAATTAATTTAGTTTTTTTGTGATTGTTTAAAAAAAACTGTGCCACTATAGAAGACTGTATAAACATGACCATAAGCTATGTGCAAAGTCTGATAACAACCTGATAAAAACTGGCTTCAGGAAGAATTCCAGAAAAAATCACTACTATTGCAGACTCTTAAAAAACAAAGGCCAAATTCTGCAACAGCGCCAGACACGGGTTTTGCAAAATTGTGCAAACTCTCTTGATCCTCCTCTCAGCTCTCTTTTTACTATTTCTTTACATGCAGGTGATGTTTCTTATCAGTAAAAACCAGCAAACGATGTTCCTGTTTTTAAGTCAGGAGATAAGCATGATGTAAGGAATTACCGACCAATTTTTATAACTTCAATCATCTGTAAGGAATGGAGATGCTGGTTTCGAAAGCTGTGTTGGACCACTTGAAAAATTACAACTTAGTTCACGATAAACAGCATGGGTTCCTTCCAAAACGATCTTGCGTTTCTATTCTTCTATGCTGTATGTATGTATGTATGTATGTATGTATGTATGTATGTATGTATGTATGTATGTATGTATGTATGTATGTATGTATGTATGTATGTATGTATGTATGTATGTATGTATGTATGTATGTATGTATGTATGTATGTATGTATGTATGTATGTATGTATGTATGTATGTATGTATGTATGTATGTATGTATGTATGTATGTATGTATGATGTATGTATGTATGTATGTATGTATGTATGTATTTATTTATTTATTTATTTATTTTATTTTATTATTTATTTATTTATTTATTTATTTATTTATTTAACATTGGAGGAGGTATACATTTGGTCTCGTTCCTTATTTGTATACTATTTTTCATATCGTGTGAAGCTGGCTAATGACTTGCCTAACTGACTATACACTGATTATTACTAGTTATCTCATCTCAATTTGAACTCTTTCTGTAAAAGCCAAAACCTAAAGTATATAAAAACCAAGATTCCTTTTATCTCCAATCGTACGAGCTGAACTCTCTTTACAGCGCATTTCGGCATGGGTCATTGGAAAAGCTCCGATCGCGTAACATTAGCCTCCCGCGGAGGAGAGCGGCATGACCTTGCTTCCCCAACGCTTGGAGCTCGACTGATTATCTCTGACCTCGTCGGCTAGTAAGTCGGCTCGGTGGGGTGGGGAGATCTTCTAGCATGACAATTTTACATCGCTTATCCACAGATGATCGCAATTAAGCGTATGACTGTTCTTCAGGCCGGTTGATTCCCCTTAAGAATTGATGTTCTGGGCCGTAGCCTTGGACCCGGCCCGCCGACTTGTTCAATCCGCTTCCCAGCTCGAAAACCGTAACATTTCAGCCGTAGCGTACCAAACCTATGTCCAAAACAAATAGGCCAAATGAACGGAATTTCCATAGTTTTGATATCGTACAGTAGCCTAGGCATGCCATCATCGTACGCACCCGAGGAAAAAATATTGCTCAAAATTCGTTCATCGGCAAAAAAACTTACCCTTAGATGGCCCTCTCCCTAGTTAAAACTCAAAATTGCCCTGAAATGTAAAAAAAACGAAATTTTGGCCCCGACCTAGGCCTTCACGCTGATTTAAGACAAGCCCTATGGTTATTCCAAAATTTAAAAAAAAATTACAACCGTCTAAAAATGATGTGAGCCAAATTGTCAGTGTCCTTAATTTCTACTGTCTTAAAAAGGAAATGGACTAAGTACTAGCAGTGTAACAATGAAACTTTTTCAAATAGAATCGTCTTAAAATGATGTGCGCAAATTTACAATGTACTAAATTTACTGTCCTAAAAATGAAATGGCCTAAGTGCAAGCGGTGTTCAGTGATTCCTTTCATTAAAACGATCTGTACCAAATTTACAGTGTACTAAAAATTAAGTGTACCAAAATCTCAGTGTACTAAATTTTCACTGTTCTAAAAATGTAATTGCCTAAGTACTAGTTGTGTTTCTTTGAAATTTTTCGAAATGATTCGTCTTAAAACGACCTGTACCAAAATTGCAGTGTACTAAAAATGTAGTGTACAAAAATCTCACTGTCCCAAAACCATGTTTTTGACTTACAATACAATAATATAGTACAATTGGCAAAGGGGAGTGTTTTATCCCTACCTCTCACCTGGTATAAGCTAGAACACGGTAAGCTAATGAGCTATTTCTTCAGTCGGTAAAGCAGTTTAGGACAGTGTGTTTTTAGTACACTGAGTTTTTAGGATACTGAAAATTTAGTACAATCAGTGACCAGCCGTCATACAGTTGCAAATGCACAAACGACAATCAGCTGTTCTATAGTATACTGGGACACGTTGATTGACTTGTTACACAATGAGATAAGATAAGCAATACGGCGCTTGCGACTGCGACTCTCGTTTCAGCGACCTTGGCATGATATCGGCGCAGCGTGACTTGAGCGGGGTGTGGGGGATGATATCAATGGGCAATGTTATCATCTTAGAGAAAGATATTTGCTTGCGATATAAAACATGGCACTTGTTCTGTAAATTATTAATCAACTATTGTAATTTAAAAACTTTTGGAACCAGTTTGCAATTAAATGCTCTCGTACCACTCCCACTCCCACTCCCATTCCCATTCCCACACACAATAAAATATGCACAACATATATTTTTAGTAGCCATGAATACTCAGCAAGTTTAATATAAAAGGCATAATTTAAATGGGCAAAGCGGAAATTTCCTTTTACTACACTGGAGAAAAAAAAAACGGAATGTGTTTTTTCTTTTTTTTTGTATTTTTGTCTGTTTGTTAACACGATTTCGGCTAAACCGATACTCCAATTGCGATGCAATTTTCTGGAGGCCTTCTAAATCTCTGAACTTAGAACCGTTACGTTTTTAAGCGCAATCGAAAAATTATTTCTCTTAAAAATTGCAATTTTACGATTTTTTTCGATTTAAAAAAAATCTTAGACTTATAACACATACATGCTTTATCCGATTTTAATGATTTTTTCAAAGAACGTTAATTTTATGAATTTAGGTATTCGTGTGAAATTTGAGCGCAATAAAAAAACAGTTACTATTTCTCATGAAAATCGAAATTTTACGTTTTTTTTAAAACAATTCTTTGACTTATAACACCTGCATGCTTTATCCTATTGTAATGATTTTTTCACAGAACCTTAATTTTATGAATATATATATTTGTGTGAAATTTGAGCGCAATAAAAAATTAATTTCTCATGAAAATCGCAATTTTACGCTTTTTTCGTCGTACATGCGTCGTACATGCATGCATGCGTCGTACATGCATGCATGCGTCGTACATGCATGCATGCGTCGTACATGCGTTATCCGATTGTGATGATATTTTCACAGAACCTTAATTTTAAGAATGTATATATTTTGTGAAATTTGAGCGCAATCAAAAAATAATTTCTCATGAAAATCGCAAAACTATGCTTTTTTTCGTTCAAAAAATCATACGCTCATCCTGCAACGTGCCTGAAAGAGCGTTTGCGAAGATTTCTAGTAATTTCATTAATATACTAGTTGTGACCCACAAGAGCCATAAATAAATCATAAATCAAATAAATATATAAATCCGTATTTAGAGTATACCCACTCAGTCACATAACTGATTTTCAGTGGGGGACAATAAATCAAAGCGACCAAGCCAACCCTGTAGGCCCCGACGTAATCGACGAGTGAGTGATGAGATTGACAAAATTGACACTATCTTGTATAATATACTATATAGTGTGGTAAATTCTCTAATTTCAAAATTGATAATGGATGAGCAAGCAAGACTTCAATTTCACGACCCCAAAAAATTTAGCTTTTTTTTTTTTTTTTTTTTTTTTGTTTTTTTTGTTGTTTTGTTTGTTTTTTTGTTCTGTTTGTTAACTTCTACAGACAACGCTATCCGATTATGAAAAATTTGACAGTCCTCGAAAATCCTGAATTAGAGTGTATTGCTTTTGGTACAATCGCAGAAATATTTCATGAATATCGTACTTTACGATTTTTCAATTTAGTGCGTTTCGTGACATTGGCCAATTCTGCCCAACGTGGGTACACGTGTCGATATTATACAGAACATTAAGTTATGGTGATGTAGTACTTTTGAAAAAAAATTGAAAAGTTAGCAGAATCCATAAAATAAGCTTTTAATATAAGTTTTGATTTTTTTGTGCGAAAAATTTCGGCCATTGGCCCAATTCTGACAACGGTGGCTGCAAAACGTTCGAATTATACTGACATTAAGTTATGTGATTAGTACCGTTTGAAAGAAAAGTGAAAAAGTTAGCCAGAATCATAAAACAATAAAGCTTTAATATAAGTTTTACGGTAATAATACCAAATTTGCAGTAACAAAGAACTTGACAACATTACCTACAATGCGAGCCAAACAAACCCTTGCAAAAGTAAAGGATATCCAAGCAAACTTTAACTTTAAAAGTATCATCAACGCGGGGACTTTAGGTTTCCTAGTTTTTAATTATTATTGATATTAAAAGTGTACAATTTGTACTAGAAAATGGAAACACATAACAAAAGCTTGTAAAAATAGAGCCAAACCTTACACACTCAAAAGAAATGAGATCTAAAAAAGGGCCAAGCTCATTCTACCCTTCCACATTTTCGCATTCTTAATTCATAAACGTAGTGTCCCGTAACAGCATCCTTGAAAAGCTTGGCAAAATAGAATTTGCAATATTAATTTAAACGTAATAGTTCATCCAAGTTATTTTTTCTAATTAATTCAAACGTAATATCATGCAAATTCTATTTCGTCAAGCTTTTCAAGGATGCTGTTACGGGACACTGTACCTCTCTCGATTTGGTTAGTCGGGAAACACTCCCGTAGGTGTAATTGTTATTATATTATATATATATTGAATAAATTGTAATTGGGTTATTCGCCACGTCGATTGACTAATGTAGGGTAAGTCAAATCGACGTGGCGAAATAACCCGACAAGTTTACAATTGTGATTCTAATACTTCGGGCCACGAAAGCCTTAAAAACTTAATATATATATATATATATGCAGTACTGTTCCATCCATTCAGATGAATAATGCAACTACAATAATTCAGAGTTTAAAATGTACCCGTCCTGATGGTCTAGTGGTTAAGACGCCTGTCTGGAATTCGGGAGATCCGTGGTTCGCTTACCGGTTGGGGTGAACTTTTTAATTTCTGAATTGTAGTAAAAAAGGGACACTGTAGGTTTATGAATTAAGAATGCGCAAATGAGGAAGGGTACTAATGAGCTTGGCCCGTTTTTAGATCTCATTTCTTTTGAGTGTGTAAAGTTTGGCGGTATTACAAGTTTTTGTTATGTGTGTGATCTCATTACTTTTTCAGGTTCCATAGCAAATTATTTGTTGGATGAGCGTAGCGAGCGAAGCAAAGATTCCATTTCACTTCACTGGAGAAAAAAATCCGTCCGGAATGTTAAAAAAAAAAAATGTATTTTTGGCTGTTTGTTCACACGATTTCGGCTAAATCGATACTTCAATTGCGATGAAATTTTCTAGAGGCCTTCGAAAATTCTAAACTTAGAACTGCCACTTTTTTTTTAGCGCAATCGAAAAATTATTTCTTATAAAAATCACAATTTTACGATTTTTTTCTATTTTTAAAAACATTCTTCGACTTATAAAAGCTACTAGCTTTATCCGATTGTAATGAATTTTTAACAGAACATAAATTTTATGAATTAATATATTAGCTTGAAATTTGAGCGCAATAGAAAAATAATTTCTCGTGAAAATAGCAATTATACGCTTTTTATCTTTTAAATAAAATTACGCTCATCCAACAACGCGCCTGAAAAAGCGTTTGCAAAGCTTCCTAGTTAAAATATAATAATATAATCAAAGTTGATTTAATTTCTTTGGAATTACCAACTAAGGCCACCCGGACTCGGCTATGCTGGCCATGTTAAATTTGTCTACTTCATGTACCTTTTTCTCAGCAATGGCTCAACCAATCACATCCATTTTTTTTGTGTGCTTAGTTTAAACCCTTGTACACAAATAGACAAGAGCTTTTTTGAAAAAAAATAAAATTGTCCTAGTTCCAATTTTTTTTGGAATGTACTGTTTATTGTTACATTTTCTCAGACATAACAAGCGATAAAATTGTAATTATTTTGAAAATCGAAATTCCCCCTTTTCAATTTGTGTAAAACAGTGATATAAGTATTCTGTGAAATTTTTGTGAAGTTCTATTGAGCCAATCCTGAGAAAAAGGAACATGAACATGAAAAAAATAGTTATTGATATATTTGACTTTAAAGTTTAAACATATTCTGACGTTGAAAATGTAAATAATAAAGCGATCTTTTCCAAAGTAACTTCAGCAATTATGATTGTTCTACACATAGGGTTACTTCTAAAAACTTATGAAAAAAAAATCTTATAGGCCCTAGGTACAACACCCATAATACAATATTTAGCTGTGCCGTACCGTAAGTGAAATCTAAATGAATTCCGTTGTTCATCGGTGGGACTAGGCCTAGGCAGCGTTTGCTGGTCAGGGCTACAAACGCTTATGTTTGTCAATATTTGGTACAAGGGAACACACACGTGACGTCACAGCTCGGCGCTGATCTTACTGATGGACAAGCATCCTCATTTCGCAAGTTGACGCCTGATGAACGGCTCAACAAATATCACGCTCTAACTTTTATACTATTCATTATTTGGACAAAACTTAAGAGGAATAATATTTAGTTAACATATCATTTCTTCTAATAGCCATTATTTCGTTTTTTTTTTAGAGAACCGTTAGCTTGTTATAACAATGTACGCATTATAAATGACAAAATTATCAACATCTTTAAGTTTTTTCAACTTCAATTGACACAAAACTACTGATCGGATTTCAAAAAGAATTCTCTCTAAATATGCATCTAACTAATTAGACAAGAAATAAATAAACTTTCTCGATAGAAAAAGCACAGAACGAAATTTTACAGCATAGCGTGCAGTTTTTCACGGCTCATCCGCACGTCAAAAGCGCGTATTTTAGATGAAAACACATACCATGCGTTTTACCCTATGCTATAAATTTTTGTTCTGTGCACTTTCTATCTAGAAAGTTTATTTATTTCTTGTCTAAACAGTCCAATGAATTTTTTGAAAGCGGTCTTGTCAAAATCCGATCACTAGATTTTTGTCAATTGAAGTTGTTTTATTAAATTTCATAAAAAACAAGTAAAAGTCTTAAATTTTATTTAAATATGTACATCGAAATAACAAGTTAACGGCCGTGTAAAAATTCAAAGTAATCGCTATTAGAAGGAATGATATATTTGCTAAATATTATTCCTCTTAAGTTTTTCCCAAATAATGAATAGGATAAAAGTTAGAGCGTGATAAGTTGTGCGACGTTCAGCAGGCGTCCACTTGCGAACCGATGGTTGCTTGTCCACCAGTTGGGCTCAAAACGGAGAATACCCCTCATTCCCCTCGATTTGTGACGTAGGTGTGTGTACCCTATAGTTGGCCAAAACCTAAATATAACCCTGTTTGGTTTCCGTATTCCCTCTAAGTGACACTCTTTTGTAGCTGCCAGAATCTACGGCTAACGCGCGAGAACATATTTCTTCGAGCGGTACTTGTAGGCCTAGGCTAGGCCCTAGCCTACCATAGATTGTTATTTTTCTCAATAAAACCTTGTAAGCCTATAATAACTTGAACAGTTTTGCCTTATTGCCTAAGGCCTAGCCCTACAATCACGAAAGAGCACATCAGCATGGCACAAAATAAACATATTAGCCAAGCCCTAGGCCTAGGCTAGGCCCTACTCACATTAATTTAGTGGTTTGCATGGTCCAAATACCGTGTGAAAAATAATGTAGGCCTACGCGAGTGTAGTTGGTTTACCAGAAACAAGACGAAACACATAGTAATCATAGGTTAATGTGTCAAAAACTATGGCCAAACATAACCTGGCAGACAGTTTATTGTTACAAATTCATGACAACACATAACAACCAATAAGAAATAACCTACCATGATACCAAACTTATGAAAGAAAAAATCACTGCACATTAGCATGTTAGCCAACGCTGAAACTTGAATGGCGGGACATTCAATTTCAATTTGATTGCTTACCTTCTTAAGAGAATCTTTCTGCATAGAAGACATATTTTACAGCCGATTAGAAGTATTCTTACGCATTCAACTGTGTTATTACACTTAAGAAGTACTAAATTACTTCGGATGCACCATTACTTTATTACAATGAAAACAAACAAATGACAAATACAAACACATCCAAAATAGTTGAAACGCGATACAGATAGCCCACAGAGCAAGTGCACAATAACTACAATTTAGTCAAGCCGATTTTCTGTTGGTTGGTTGGTGTTGTTGGTGTTGGGTGGTGTTTGTATAGGTGGTTATTCCCTCTACTCTCAAGCTTCGTTCGTGGCGCAACGGTTAGAGGGCCTGCTTGGCTTACAGATGGAGAGTCGCCTTGCTGGGTCGAGTTCGAGACACCAGATTTGAAACTTTATAATTATTTGCAATTAATACATGTTGTATATCCACCTACAGGAAATCGACTGGTGTCAGAAAAATGGCTACGCTCTGAAATGGCTTGAAAGCTTCCTGTCTGGAAGAAATATGCGTGTGACTTATGACGGAGCTCACTCTAGTGAGTTTAGTGCAGTGTCAGGGGTTCCACAGGGGTCGGTTCTTGGGCCCCTGTTGTTCACAGTGTTCATGATGGATCTTCCTCAATGTGTTAAATCCGAAATCCGACAATATGCAGATGACTGCACCCTGTACCGCGTCATTGACTCTTAGGAAGATGAGGGCATACTACAGAGTGACTTGGACAATATCCAACTGTGGTGTCAAGTTAACTGCATGTCTTTAAATGAACTAAAATGTCACCAAATGAGCATTACAAAAGCAAAGCGGCCAGCTACAGCAACGTACCACATAAACAATAGAAAATTAGAATCAGTACAATCACTCAAGATTCTCGGAATAACTGTAACTAGTGATTTAAAATGGAACATTCAAACGGAAATTGTCAGACTCAGAGCTGCTAAACTTTTAGGATTCATCTCTAGAACACTGCATAGCGCCAGGTCCAATGTAAAAAGAACTGTATATATTAGTCTAATCAAGTCAATCTTAGTATATGGATGCCCTGCGTGGCATCCCACAACTAAGGGTAACATAAAAAAAACTTGAAACCATACAAAATCGAGCCACTAAATTTATCAGCCAAAGAAAAGACTGCAGCAGCGTAGAAAGGCGAAAAATTTGCAATATCTTATCCATAGAAAACTGTCTAATTGAAATTGACATTGTCTTCCTTAAGAAGATGTTTAACAATACAGTGGACTTAGACCCACTGCACAGAATTAAACTTAATTATCGCTCGGCAAGCTATGGCAGAGGAGTCACGCTTTGTCCACCATTTGCCCGAACTTCACTTTACCAAGACGGCTTCTATTGTAGGAGTGCAAACTTATACAATAAGTTAAATTACGAAACAAAAAAACACTAACTCTATTAAATCATTCCAAAAGCAGCTTAGGCAGTCTTTAGTCTAAGAGCTTGGCAATTTGACACGAACACACGCACTCTCACTTACACACGCACACACAAACACAAACACAAACACAAACACAAACACAAACACAAACACAAACACAAACACATACACAAACACAAACACAAACACTCCCAAGCTCATACATTCACTCTCAAACACAACCTATTCATAGAACTGTAAATATGTAAGTTATCAACATGCTCACCCCTTTTATCATCAGTTGTACAATCACTCATCACTCATATCATTCATTGACATAAATTTAAGAACCTAGGATTAAGAACTAGCTGATAAGAGAATGGTAGTGGGGCACATCACATGTGTATATGGGGCTTGCTCTGACGCTCACTACCATCATTGTGTTCTGACTGATATATTGTATCACATTTTATGTATCTATGTATTCCGTCTTAACATGATGAAAATAAATAATAATAATAATAATAAAGAAGAAATACCTATACCTACCTATAATAACAGCATAATCAAGTGTAATTTTATAGCGTTTTATAACACCTATTTTTTGGTCACCTTCAAAACCTTGAGAATGAACTTTATTCATAATTTTAATTTGAAATTATGCCAAGGTTGAATTAATTTAAAATTAATAAAAATGTGTTTTGAACAAATTATAGATATTATGGAAAATAAAATAAAACAGGACTGGGAAACATTAGTTTTAAGTGAAAAAATAGCGCTTTGAAACATCTATTCACAAAACGCTATTTTCACGTATCTCTGCTGATAATACATTATCGATATTTGGTAGCTGAAGGTCTGAAATCAATTCATTTTAACACAAGCATGCACTTCAACAGCTCCAGAGTCAGTGAGAGTAAACGATATAGTCCAAAATCCAGTCGAGTTGCATAAATATGAGAGATTGGATATTGCTTAACGTCTCATATTTATGCAACTAGGCTAATCGAGACGAAGGGAGGGACGTAAGGGATGACGCGGGGGGACAAGGGGTGGACAGGCCTGTGCTGGTCAGAACCAGCCACAAGCGTATGGGGAGGGCAGGGGTTCCCCCACGTCGTGGTCGTCTCCGTATGTGTCATCATCCGTCCGTGTTGTCATTGTCGTCGCCGTCGGGGAGGTTGTCAAAGGGAAGGGGGAAGTCCCCGACGACGACCCAGAGCTCGCCATTAGTTTCAGGGAGAAAAAGTCCCCTAATCACGGGCCAAACCACGAGAAGGTTGCGAGTTGGAATTTAATGACCTTAGAGGTGTTCGAGTACCAAACTACTCGCGAGTTTGAGTCTTACGAAAGTGTTGAGCTGTCTTTGACTCTTTGATCGTGTTGATGATTTGTACTACATTCTCGTCGACCAGCTTGTAAAATTATGGCAGATACTTAGGCCTACGATAGAACAACGATTTGTTATTGTTTTAAAGCGTCGATGGCGGCGAGTCGACGGCTGCTCGACGCACGGAAAGAACTTTCAAATGAACTTTCTTAAACTGAAAAGTTCGTTCTCGGAAAGAACTTTTAAAAGTTCAAGTTCATTTATTAAAAAAAGAGAAAGTTCACTGAAAAGTTCATAAAAAAAGAACGCGTTGACTTTTAAAAGTTCCTTCCCCAACACTGGTTTACGGTATACGGATGTTGTTAGTTTATTGTTTAATTTAGTTACCAGTACGTCAAGTAATGGTAATGAATTATTCTTTTCAAATTCCATTGTAAATTTTATATGACTGCACTGTGAGTTAAACCTTCTAACTCTTGGATGGATATGAAATGGCATGAAACCAATTGATTATATTAAAAGAGGAAGATGTTAAAGAGGAAAATCAAAGAAGCTGCTGTAATAAATAATAATTTAAATTCAATCAGTCAACCAAGCTATGATTGACCAGTGCTTTGGAATACAATCTTAAATAAAGAAGTTGCTATAGCTGTAAACAGAAGAAAAGTAACAAGAACCTGAAGAAAAAGCTTGAGTAGCCTTGAAATATCGTTCAAATATAAAAATAAAATATAACCTGTGTCAAGTTTTAAAAGTGTGTTTATTGTAATATATCCAGGTTAACAAGTCGCGCTAGCGCGCGGCTTGAAGCCGCTACGCGGAGGGCGTGGAAAACCTCGTACTCAGAATACCTCGTAGTTGGAAAACCTCGTTGACGCGACAAAGTCGCGAATCGGTCCGCGTACGGCCGCGATACGGTATTTTGCGGGTAAAATTTGTCGTTTATCCGAAGTCCTGGGTCAAATTTGTTTTCCGGGACACTTTCGGTACGCCGCCGGACGCCGTCCGCCGCCTCTAAGTACGGTGCAAAAGGATTTTCGAAATCGGATCATTTTAAAACCTTTTGTGTAAAATGTGTGAGAAATGTTTTCCTGGGACAATTGTTCGAGATTCTGGTGGACTGTAATCGCCGTCCCCAGCGTGTTAAAAAAATTGACCCACTTTAACAATTTTTCGAAATTATTCGGGACGTCAAATTTTTTGGGACGCTGTTCCGGTACAAACAATTTTTGCCTTGTCCGTCAGGTTCTATAGTGCCCAAGATGGACCCGATCGGCCAAAAAATGCCGAGCTATTAAAAGAAACCAAGTTTTTAATATTTCCCAAAAATGACCACCATTTTAAAAGAAAATTATTCAGTATTAGGACCATAACCTCTGATGGAACCCCCTTACGCCATTGGAATCGCCCCAAAAATGACATGGCCTGAAGATATTGATGAAATGTCTTAATTTCCATTTCCAAAACACCACTAAGCCCCCCCCCCCCCAAACAGTGTAATTGAGACCTCGCGGTTGGGCAACTTTCGGGTACGTCAAAGTCTTAGCCTCATTCGCGCGGTTCCGTAGAGTCTGAGATGGACCCAATCGGACAATAATTGCGCCCTTTGTAAAAATCCGGGACAAAAGATTTTACGGTAGTCTAAATCTTCGCCTCGTCCGCGCAGATCCGTAAAGCCCAAGATGGACAGGATCAGACATACTGCACATTTTTCATAAATCCAGGACAAAAGTTTTTCCGTGACACTTTTCCAGTTGGTCAAAATATGCACCTCTTCCGTCCGGTTCCGTAGAGCCCGAGATGAACCTGATCGGACTGTTGTGGAAGATAATAAAAAAGAAAATGTTTATCCCCAAAATGACCTAACTACTCTTTTAAGAAATTAAAACAAGTTTTTGGCCACGTTGAAATGAAGGTGATTCGGGGAATGCTGCCCCCTGACGTAATCGGAAGGAAAAATATAAATTGTACATTTTGAAAATGCCCCAAAAAGTGTGACGGAATGCCCGGATCACTGTTTTGACTTTAAAAATTACCTCTCGAATAAACCACTGCTGCGCTTGACCTATACAGTTCTATAGAGCCCGAGATGGACCCGATCGGACGAAAATTGCCCGAGCGATAAAAGAATCAATGTTTTTTGGATTTTCCAGAAATAACCAACCATTTTAAAAGAAACTTAACTAAATTAGTATTAGGGCCGTAACCTCTGATGCAGCCCTCTGACGCCATTGGAATTGCCCCAAAAATGAAATGGCTTGAAGATATAAATAAAATGTCTTAATTTCTATTTCCAACCCCCCCCCCCCCCCTAACCCAAAACAGTGTAATTGTGGCGTCCAGTCAACACAGTCATCGAAATTCGGATTCGTACTGAAAAAAGTTAATAAATTTCACTGAATAATCAAGTTAAGATATTATAAAACTCGACTTCCCCCCCATCACTCCTCACCACTTTGCCCCTTTTGATTTTTTTCTTTGGTTGATTTGCCCCCCCCCCCCCCCCCCCAAACCCCCGCCACTCCCAACCGTAAAGGGAAGCGCTATATATAAAACATTTTTTTTTCTTGAGTGGAAGTCTTGTTGTCCGATTGCAAAAGGCGTTAAACGCTTCTATGTCAGATTTTATCGATGTATGGATATGCGATTTATGGACATTCTGATGGAATAAAAATAGTTTCCCAGTCAGACCCCCCAACTAAATCCCGACTAATAACATCATTTTTAAAAAATAGAATTTTAAAAATGAACGTGTTTTTTGTTTGTTGGGAGCGTCTTGCAAGTTTACGAACCGGGAGCGTCACTAGAGATTGGACTTTGGGGGGGCAAAAGATTTTTGTGAGAAAGGGTTAGGGGGGGTTTTTGCGCCGCAGGCGAAAATTTTAAAAATGGGGTTTTTGAGTGCATTTGGTGGTTTTTAGAAAAAACAGACTGAATGCAATATCAAAAATTTTGTTTTGTGCTTTAAATTTTTTTTTCGTCTGTCGGCTAACAATTCACATCATACATGGCAACATAAAACGTTTAATCTTTTTTTTAAATTTAGAGACACATTTTTTTTGTTATTTTTTTTTGAATTTGGACATACAAAAAAAAGATTCAAATGATCAAATTTAGGGGGGGGGCTCTGAGGGGTTTGTCCATTTTTTTTTTTTTTAATAAAAAGGAATTTTGATGAAATATGGGATGCTCTAAAACCCGTTGAAAACTACTATTATTGTTCTATAGGTAAGAAAATTCCCTTTTTTATGGGCTGGAAAAAGAAGGAAAAAAAACATTTCACAATTTAGACAATTTATTTGTCGATAAGGGGGTATTTGTCCCTAGGGCAGGATACCCCCCCCCCCCCCCCGGACATACGTTTTTTAAGACAAAGGGGGTATTGGGTCCCTACGCTAGGATCCCCCCCACGTTTTAACGTTATTAAGACAAAAGGGGTATTTGGGCCCCTTGGGCTAAGATCCCAAACCCACGATATAACGTGTATAAGCAAAAGGGGGTATTTGGTCCCTGGGCTGGACTCCCCCACGACATAACGTGTTTAAAATAAGGGGGTACTTGGTCCCTAGGGAGGGAAATCCCCCACACGATATAACGTGTTTAACGACGAAAGGGTTTTTACTTGGGGCCCTGGGAAGAAAGGCATAAAAAAAAAAATTTTTTTTAATATAGGGCTTTTCATTTAGTAGGGGGGAATAGGTATCTCTGCATCTTTCGTGGAAGATTTTCCCCCCCGGTAAGTTGTTTTCTTTTGGTAGTAGGATCAAGTTTTTCCTTTCCTTGCAGGCATCCTATGCGCAGAGGGCGTGGGGCGTCGCGACGCCCTTACACTTTTTTTAAGAGGGATGTTTTTAATCTCGTGGCCTTTTGTGATAGTGTGTTGCGGTAAACTATATTTTATTAATAAGGATACAAATTTTTTTGCACCATTTTGCAAGCCCCGGTAGCTTAAAAGGGCGTCGGAGCGTCGCGACCCCCTATAAACCGTTTTTTTAAGAGAAATTTTTTTTTTACTCAGTGCCTTTGTGATAGAGATTGCGGTAAACTGTTTCTTTAAGTAATGAAAACAGGTTTTTTACCCAAACCCTTGCAGGCCCTGGCACGTTTAGAGGGCGTCGGGGGGTCGAAACGCCAAAAAAACGGTTTTTTAAAAAGGGATAATTTTTTTTCCGTGAAAACTTTGTGCTAGAGTTTTGCGGTAAAATTGTATTCATTAAAAAATAGCATACAAGTTTTTAGCACCAAATTGCAGGTTTTGGGCCCCGCTACAGGGGGCTCGGAGGCGTCACGACGCCCTAAACGTTTTTTTAAAGAGGGATTATTTTTTACGCATGTGTTTTTTTGATACAGTATTGCGGGGGGGAAATTTTTTCTTTTAAAATAAAGCATACAAGTTTTTAGAACCTACCTTGAGGCCGGTAGGCTTCAGAGGCGTCGGGGGCGTCGGACGCCCTTTAACGTTGTAAAGATGTTGTTTTTTATCACGTGTGCCTTTCGTGATAGAGTATTGGTAAAGATTCAATTAAGTAATATTATTCAAGTTTTTGCACCTACCCTTTCGGTCCTGGTAGATTCAGAGGGCGTCGGGGGCGTCGCGACGACCTATAAAGTTTTTTTTGGGTGATGTTTTTTTTTTTCCCTGTAACTTTCGGATAGAGTTTTGCGGTGAACATTTCTATTAAAAATAGCAACAAGTTTTTTAACCTCTTGCGGTCTTGGTACGCTTTAGAGGGGGTTTGGGGGCGTCGCGAGCCCGAAAAAAGTTTTTTATGAGGGATGAAAAATTTATCTCGGCCCTTTTGATGAGTATTGCGGTAAAATGTATTAATTAGTAAATTTAACAAATTTTTTGCACCTCCTTTCAGGTTCTGGTAGGCTCCGGGGCGTCGGGGGCGTCGCGCGCCCTTTAACGATGAAAAGAGCTTTTATTTTTTTTTACGCGTACCCTTTTGTGATAGAGTATTGGGTAAACTGTATTATATTTAAATAAAAAATACGAGACAGTTTTTCCGCAATACTCATACGAAAGGAACCAGTAAAAATTATCTTCTTAAAAAAAAAACACAGTTATAGGTCGTCGCGACGCCCCCGACGCCCCTGAAGCCACCAGACTGCAAGTGGTTTATAAGACTGAATGGTAATACTTAAGAATACAGTTTCCCCAATACTCTACACGAAAGGGGCACGAGATAAAGAATTTTTCCCCCAAATTTAAAGTTTTTGGGCGTCGCGACGCCCCCGACGCCCTCTGAAAGGGACCAGACCGCAAAGTAGGTTCAAAAAAAATTGATTGCATTTTTAATAGAATATAGTTTTCCCCCCAAAACTCTATCCGAAGGGACACGAGATAAAAAAAATCACCCTAAAAAAAGTTATAGGCCGTCGCGAAAGCCCCGACGCCCTCGAATCGTCCAGGACCTGCAAGGTAGGTGCAAAAAACTTTAATAATATTACTTAATTGAAAAACAGTTTACCACAATACTCTTCCCGAAAGGCCACGTGAAAAAACAAACATCTTTATCAAAAGTTAAAAAGGGGGTCGCGACGCCCCGAGCCCTCTGAAGCCACCGGGCCCGCAAGGGAGGGTTTTAAAAACTTGTATGCTATTTCTTAAAAAAATACAATTCACCCCAAAATGGTCACAAAAAAACATGCGATAAAAATAATCCCCTATAAAAAAAGCGTTTTTAGGGGGGTCGTGACGCCCCCGCGCCCCCTTTAGGTGCCCAAAACCGCAAAGGGAGGTGCTAAAAAATTTTGGGTATTTTTTTAAAAAGAAAAACAATTCACCGCAAAACTCTAGCACCCAAAAGGTACCGAGATAAAAATTTATCCTCTTTTAAGAAAACCGTTTTATGGCGTTGCGACGCCCCCGCGCCCCCTTTAAGCGTGCCGGACCCGCAAGGTTGGTTAAAATACCTTGTTTTTTTACTTAAAGAAAACAGTTCACCGCAATACTCTATCACGAAAGGCAATGAGAAAAAAATAATTCTTTAAAAAAGCGGTTTTTAGGCGTCGCGCCTCCCGCGCCCTTTTTAAGCAACCAGGACCTGCAAAATAGGTGCAAAACATTTGTATGCTTTCTTAAAAAAATTAGTTTACCGCAACCTCTTTACAAAGCACACGAATAAAAATATCCTCTTAAGAACGTGTAAGGGGGGCGCGACGCCCCCGACGCTCCTGCAGCATAATGGCCCCGCAAGGAAAGGCAAAAAAATGTTTACTACCTAAAGAATACAAAATTACCGCAAAACCTTCCACGAAAAAGACGGGGAAAAAAAATCATACCCCTTGTCCTTACTATCTTTTAAAGGGGAATTTTAAACCCCTAAACTCAAAAAAAAATATTTCTTCGGCTAACAGTAAGAATTCACTAACAGAAAAAAAAATATTGGGGGCCCACCAGACCTCTCAAAAAATTGTCAAACATGACATTTTTTGAGCTAGGGCCCTCGGCAAAAAAACTCCCCCAAAGAAATAAAAAAGGGGACGATCTTTATGCCCCGTGACCTTGGAGGATTTTGATCCAAAAAAAAAATTGGCCATTATTTACGTACTCGACAGCCTTTTTTTTTTGAATTTCATATTTTGTTTTGTAATTTGGAAAGTAGTTCGGTCAAATATGTGATTTTCCACGATGGGGTGTGATTTTTGGAAGCATATTTTGGGGGTTTGGGTAATTTGGGCACAGTTTCAAGACACGGTTTTAAAGGGGCAGTTTAGGTTGGTATATGCTCTAGTATCTATGTGGACCAAAAAAGAAACGTTAAAGCCGATTTTGGAAATTTTTTCCAAAAAGCCAATTTTCGCCAATTCTGGATCAAAAAAAATTAAAAAATGTGTTAAAAAACAGTTTCGAGATAAATTTTTTAAAAGGTCATTTAAGTGTAGTATTTGGGTTAAATCACGTGGTTAAAAAAATATTTTTTTTTTGGGGGGTTTTTAAACCCTTTTTTGTATTTTATCCCCCAGACAAAAAAACATCCAAATGACATTAGTATCATTTTGTTATTATTTTATGTTTCGTCCTCGTCTAATTAAATGATTTTATTTCTTTTTTTTTACTGAAATGTCTTTGTTTTTTTTTAAATTGTGGGATGAGCAAAGGGAAGACTTCAATTTCACCGACCCCCCCAAAAATTTAGCTCGGGTGTTTTTTTGTTTTTTTTTCTGTCTGTTTGTTCGCTCTCTACCGGGCAAACGGCATATCCGATCTTGATGAAAATTGGAGGGGACCTCCGAAATCATTGAATTTAGACTTGCTACGTTTTTGGGTACAATCGATGAAATATTTCTCATAAATATCGTACTTTTACGATTTCTTTCGATTTTCAGTGCGATATTTTCGTGACATTTAAGCCGATTCTGACCAAACGGGTGGAGCTACAACGTTCATATTTCACATGAACATTGAGGTTATGGTGATGTACTCTTTTTGAAAGAAATAGTTGAAAAAGTTAGCCAGAATCTATAGAAATAAAGCTTCTAATATAAGTGTTTTGATTTTTTTGCGATATTTTCGTGCCATTAGGGCCAATTCTGACATAACGGGTTGGGCTACAACGTTCATATGATGCATGGACATTAAGGTTATGGTGTTGTAGTACCTTTTGAAAGAAAAAGTTGAAAAAGTTAGCCAGAATTGCAGCACTAAAATGGATATAAAAACTAGGAAAACGCTTAAGTCCCGCCGCGTTGTTGGATGAGCGTAATTGGTGCATTGAGCTGCCATGTGTTATGCGAATTTTCTGTTGTTCTGTGGCAAAATCATTACTAAGTTGAAATTTTTTTCAAATTAAATTAAATTAAATTAAAAATTAACTTATTTTTTTATTTTATTTTAATTAATCGTAATTGTTAAAAAAATCGTAAAATTGCGATTTTTATAAGAAATATTTTCTCGATTGCGCTCAAATTTTACACTAATATATTAATTCATGAAATAAAGGTTCTGCGAAAAAATAATTACAATCGGATAAAGCATGTAGGTGTTATAAGTCAAAGAATTGTTTAAAAAAATAAAAAACCTGTAAAATTTCGATTTTTTGATAAATATTTTTTCAATTGCGCTCAAATTTCACAAAAATATCTTAATTCATAAAATAAAGGTTCTGTGCAAAAATCATTAAAATCGGATAAAGCATGTAGGTGTTATAAGTCGAAGAAATTTTTAAAAAATTGAAAAAAATCGTAAGATTGCGATTTTCATGAGAAAAAAATTTACAATTGCGCTCAAAAACGTGGCACTTCTAAGTTCAGAGATTTCGAAGGCCTCCATAAAATTTCATCGCAATCGGAGTATCGGTTTAGCCGGAATCGTGTGGACAAACAGACAAAAATACAAAAAAAAAAAAAAAAAAAAAAAACATTCCGGATTTTTTTCTCCAGTGTAATGAAATGGAATCTTCGCTTCGTTCGCTACGCTCGCTACGCTCATCCAACAACAAAATTCGAAAATTAATTCAATTGCAATATCAAGACCATGAAGTTAAATAACTAGGAAAACGCTAAAGTCCCGTCGCGTTGTTGAGCGAGCACCGGTACGTGCAATACGACCCGAGTACGACATTCCCATGTTACATACCAATAAGTCTTTAAGGTCTTGACCGATTAAGCTGAAAATTTGTAGAATAGAAGAGAATGTTGTACTTATTAACCCTGCTAAATTTCATAACGATCGAAACATTTTTTATTTTTTTATTTTTTTTAATAACCAACGATCGGATTTTGTTCAAAAACTATACAGCAACCCGCATAGGTGGTATGTACAATTGTACATGTGTGCAAAATTTCAGGTCGATCAGAGAAACGGTGCGACCTGTACCGAAGCAGTAACAGAAAAAAAACAAAAAAACAAAAACAGACATTCTAACCGTAAGAGTCAAGTGGAGACGCTCGCTACGCTCGCTCAATTAATCATCAAAAGACGAAATAAATAATCACATCTCCACATGATTCAATAGTAAATTAAAAGCGTCCATTTTCAATAATTTAATTAATTTTACAACGAAATGATGAAAACACTACGGTATATCAAGATCTACACAGTTGACGTTGCTTTTAAAGCTACTACATTACTTTGAAACACTTGTACATTACCTTCATGTATTGTTGAGAAAACAATGTAAATATCTATAATTTAAAAAAATGGTATTTGATCTACTAAAATAAAACTATATAGGAAAATTATATTTAAAAAATAAATAAAATGCCACAAACACAAAATCTTGTAAATAAACAGCCAAACCTTTCTCAACGAAAATAAATTAAATCTAGAAAAATGCAAATCAAATAATTCGATTGAAATTCACATTAAATAAAATTTATACAAAATAAATAAAAGGCTTAATACTCAAATAAACGCACTCAGGTGTTGATGATTTCTGCTGAATGGTTAGCAATATCATTACTTAATTTTGCATGGATGTTAATAAAGTACTTTTATATTGATATTTGCACCCGGTTGGAAAAAATAAGCTTTAAAGATCCATTGCGAGACATAATAACATAAATGGGAAATCTTCAACATGGATTTCAATTCAAGAATAATATATATATATATAATAATAACCACAATTTCCTCACTCAACTATAATATTGTTTTGAAGCAAATATGTCTCTAATTTAATTTTTATATCTCTAAATGAATCTAATTCTTTAATTTCTGGAAGAATCCTACTAAAATATAAAGGTACAGAGTAGCTTAACAATCTCTTACCATATTTATTGTTAAAGGGTGGTAACTGGTAAATTCCTGCACTTTTGGCTCGAGTTGAAGGCATGTGCTCAATAAAATTTTTATATTTTTTGTCAAAGTAATGCTTTAATAACAGCTTATAAACAAAGATTTTCCTAACTGGCAAAACATCAAATAGTAAATACAAATCCGAGACACATCTCCCATCAACGATTTCTCTTTCATTCATCATTATCATAATAATAATAATAATAATAATTATAATTATTATAATAATACTAATAATTATTATTATAATAATAATTATAATTAATTAATTATTATATATATATATATATATATATATATATATTATTATATTATTATTATATTATATTATATTAATTAATTAATTATGAATATAATAAATATAATATAAATAATTCAATATAATTATTAAAAATAAAATAAAATATATAATATAATAATATTTAT
>JAMZAV010002245.1:0-94574 GCA_024449915.1 Sweltsa coloradensis | reverse complement strand
TTATATTTAAAATATGCATTTAATTAATTAAATTTCTAATTAAAAACTTAATCACCATCACATTACAATATTTTTTTGCATTATATAGTTCTAACAAAACCACAATTCGTTCTAGAATCAGTTTTTTTTTATATATTTTGCGTCGTTCTCGAGATATCACGAAAAAACTGTATTTTCGCGTGGTTTTAATTTCGCTACTATCCCGTCCTCGTCAGGGACGCGTGCAGGACTCGGTCGCGTGCTGGACCCTGCAGACAACAGCTGACTCGGGTAGTTTCTGGGTGCGGGGCTGCGGGTCTTTGAGGATTGGGTTGGGCAACAATTAGTATTAATTTAGATTACCAGGTGGTGCAGCTTGTGTCTGTAAGTGGCATCTGAAGACTAGTGCCAGATTGCATCGCAGACAACAACACAAGGTGGTGACGGCCACGCAATTCTCTCGTCCACATGAACAGTGTTTTAGTGTGACCGCTGTTAGAATATGATGTGACATACGCTGAAATATGTCTGATTTTTCTTGGGTACACAACAGATTTGCTAGTTTGAACCAGAGTCTCTAGGGAAACTACCGGTGTATAAACAATTACAAGAATTAAATATTGAATTTAAAATTTTTGCAAAACAGCCAACTATAAAATTATCAGATTCCAAAATAGCAGTTTAAAAAATTGCACTTTTTCTTCAAATATATGCTTATTTTCTCCTTGTTTGTTATTTGTACGGTCTACACAATTTTAAAAAAATTATAAAACTGTCTAATTGTTGTTTTAATCGTTGCTACCACCAACATTCGCTTCCAAAAAAGGGTATTATTCTTAGTTTGGTATGACATTTTACTGTCATTTTGTTTTTTGGACCGAGGCTGTTTCTGTCTAAACGTAACTACGCCTCTGCGCGGGTATTATTAGCTTGTAAATCATCTTCTAATGAAGGCTGATGTTGATGCATTGCTCTGATAAGACCACGCGACGCGGGGGTGTGGGTGATGTTAGGGGTGGGGGGGGCTGTCATCAGGAGCGACCGCACCCACAGTGACGACCACACCCTCACCCTTCACTCCACCCGGATCAGATTCCCAGTGACGTCACCAGGGCGACCCCTCCCTCCCTCAGGGGTCACCGAACTAAGGAAGCCCTGGTAGAACACTCTTAACTGTATCGCGTTTAGGTCGGTACTGTGGTGCTGGGGGCTGAGTTAGTGATGCTCTTCAAAGGGTTTCCCGCTGACTCTGCTGGTAGGCGACGCCGGTGACCTCTTCAGGCGACCAACTCGGTTATCAGGGTGGAAGAGCCGGTATTCGAACCCGTGACCTCCCGAATCAGCCATGTGTCGGATCAAATTGTCGGCACTAGAATATGTCATCCTAACATCCACAACCAGTGATATTTCGAAACAAAATTGACTTAAAATTAGTAAAATTTGCAGTTTACGGCCTCGAAATCACGAAATGCTAATTCTGATGCCAAATTTGAGTTTCCCCATGGTCGATTTAATGGAAAAAATGGTGCCACATGCAGACTTTTTCAAACTCAGTTGTAAATTTTGCATGTATTGAAACAATAATTGTGCATGTGATTATGCGAAATTTGGTAGTCATATTACACTTTGAACCCATCTTTAAAGATGCCATAGGTAAATGGATTGAGAAACGAATGGACTCCCGGTCTAAAAATTACTATTTGGGTGTGTAGTACACGCATACAAAAATGTGGACCTCGATACCAAAATGCACAACTGTTTCACACCCACGCCCGACTCCCGAGGTCCGTGCTTCGACTCCCGCGCACGCGCATCGCGCATCCGCTTGTTGATTGCGACAACAATCATCACTAATCCAATGTCTTGGTGCGAGATGTCACCACACAAAGACCAGGGGAGCAGGAAATGAGGTTCGTTTCCTGTCGTTTCATAACGAGCAAGGAGCTGTATAATGTACAATTACTGGAGGCATTGTCGTTGTATCATACCCACGGGCACATCGTAGTTTTGATCTATGTTCCTAGTTTCTCCTCATAAAAGTGTGATATTATTAACGCGGTTGTGAAAACACAATATGCCGGTATTAGTTGGCCTCAAGGGCCCGTTTGATTAGATTCTGTCTGACTGCAATGTGTACCAGTTTACGCTCTGGGGCCCCTCTGAATGAATGCACTATAATAACTATTACCTCATCTATTTTATGCTCTGTGTAACACCAATGAATGCAGTCGCTCTTTTTGCAAAATAAACGTGATTGGTTGGTTCTTCACGTAATGTAAAAGCCAGAGGCTCGCCTGCACATACCAAGGCAGCCTATGAACGAACGTCTTTCTGGAATCTAGATTTGTATCGATGTGTTTGTTTGTAAGTTATTTGAGAAAACTTAAGCAGAATGTAACGCTGAGCATATGCGCCCTCAGGTGCGCCCCTTAAGCAGAATGTAACGCTGAGCATATGCGCCCTCAGGTGCGCCCTCGTGGTGTTCTGTGGTCAGTGCAGTGCAAGGAGTGTAGTGTAGTGTAGTGTAGTGTAGTGTAGTGTAGTGTAGTGTAGTGTAGTGTAGTGTAGTGTAGTGTAGTGTAGTGTAGTGTAGTGTACCTAGGTCCTGATTGATTCCCCTATAAGGCCACAGTGTGCGCGCACAGGGGTCATGCACATCATCTCGTAGTGTGGAGGCGGTGGAACCATCGTTCACACTAGTAATCAATTATACAACACAACTATGTGTGTAGGAGGCGTACACACACACAAGAGTGGGAGGCTCATTCTCAAGGTCACCACGGTGTGTATGAGGTTCGATCTCGGTCGCCGACAACCCGGACTAAGTTGCTGTTTGTTTACATGGTTTTGCATACTTTCACTCATACATTTCATACACAAGTTATTTCCATTAAAAACATCACAGAAAACATCAAAATATAGATAATGCCCAGTATGAGACGTTTATTTTTCTATTTGCTTTGGAATGTTTGTTGTAATAGTTGTCAAGTGATCGTTCGAAATACACATAGCACACAAGTGAAAAACCTGGGCACTAACAAGCTACATTGTCGACGAAATAGGCTCGAAGCTGTGAATCTGAGAAAAGTGTCAGTACTGGCGGGGACATGGAGAAACTTCTTCGTATAAACGGGACTGAATCGGCTAAAACGGGACAATCGAAATCCCATATGGATGGTCTTCATGTGATAAACAAGGCAAAGTTTACCTTGGACTAGTTGCCGACTCTTCTTTGTCATGGGTACCCTCATACTACGTCCCTAAGTGATATTTATTATACTTTTGTCATAAAACAAAGTATTGCTCCAGTTACCCCACTATTTAGTAAGACAGTCTATGGCGGAAGTATAGGGGCAATGAGGGACAGAAATGTCAGAGTAAACGATGTGACATTTGGTGAGGGATTTCTATGGGGTAAAGTAATCAATTCTTGATGTTCTAAATGAAAATGTAATAAATTACTTTTATTCTATACATTTAATATTTTAAAATTATTCTCAGTATTTGACTCTTTTCACTACGCATTTTTATTTCCTGTTTGGCGGGAGGGAGGGGGGGGGGGGAGATATCAAATCAAGGAAACAATCGCACGTGTGCAGATATGGGCAGTACATTTTTTACATGCCAGGCACTATTTTTAGTTGTAATGCTGTAGTGCTAGTGTTGTTAGTACCACAACATTGCGGTCTCGCGATGCGTGAGTTGTTGTAAACAAAGCGAGCCTGCATAGCAGTGGGTGTGGGCGAACCGGACATTGTCCACACATCCTACACAACACAACACACCAGCTGTTTGCAGATCCGCTATCCGGTCCGGCCTGCTAGTGCTAGGATCATTGCTTCCTATGACAAGCACTGCTGTGTTGTGTGGTGCATATGAATGAAGCAAGATGCAACAGTTAGACGCACGACAAAGCTCACCTCTTTGTCAACATTACGCACATCACCATTATGCAATTCAAAAATGACAGAATATCATTAGTCACGGCTTATCAACTAGTATGATTCATTGTTGTTTTATTATTATTATTGCGGTTATTTTGTACTTGCAGTTTTATGGCTATACAAACAAAATGTATGTTTCCGTCATCTCTCCTAATTACCCTCCAATCTGTGTATGACCACGAGCAATGTTAATTGCGCGTATCAAGTATAAATATAAGTATAAGCCCTCGAGTCGTGTTCTCTGGTCGATGGAGATGAAAAGGAGAATGTACTTTATTAGAAAACAATTACTAATTCGTAATTACAAGTGAAAGTGAAATATTAAACAATATGGTCTGTGTCGCTAATTGCTATGCAGAAGAACAACTAGCAATATCGAGTATTGCTCGAAGCCGAGATTACATTCCATAATAATATGCTAAGTAGCTAACAACACTCTTGAAGATATAATTATGAAGCATACTGGGAAGATGAAAGTCGTGTGTTTTTCCTTATAAGGAGAGAACTGAATTGGCCGTAATGTTTATTCAATTGTCTGGGAATCAATCAAACACTTACTTTGGAATGATATTCTTTCTCGAGTTGGATGACTATGACACTCCCGTAGGACCAGGTGGAATTATTAATTTCATCCCGACCGTAGTTCGAACTCGGGTCTCCCACATTCCAGGTAGGCGCCTTAGTCAACTACAATTCAGAAGTTAAAAGGTTACTGTCTCGGTTACCTGTAATGTGGGTGACCCGGGTTCGAACCCCGGTCGGGAGGGATGGACTTTGCTAATTTCTGATTTGTATTTCATTATGATATTCTTAATTTCTGATTTGTTTTACATTATGATATTCTTAATTTCTGATTTGTATTACATCATGAAATTCTTATTTCTGATTTGTTTTACATTATGATATTCTTAATTTCTGATTTGTTTGTCGACCCCCACATCGCTTCCTCGGTTGTTACACAGTATAAAGTAAGAGTTACCCTCCAAGAAAGTGTTTATAAATACATCTCCTCGCCCAACTGACACGGCCGCGCTTTGTGCGCCCACGCCCCTCTTCACGCTCCCTGGTCCAGATCCCGAGCTTCCGTTACCCCCTCCCCCTCCCCCACCCGCACTTCCGCTAGACCCACAATACAACGTGGAAGCCAACTGGAGGAACTACTTCCGTTTCGTCGTCTATTGACAGAGATGTCGTCGCGTCGTGATGGTAGCACCGAGCTTCCGTTCTGAACACATTGTGGCTCTGATTCTGATGTGTTATTGAGCACACTTATCGCTCAGCCATTGCCTGTATCAAGTGCATTAGAAACACATAACTTCCTTGGAAAATAAACCCTATTTTGATACAGATTTGACATGTCGTGACCACCTTACATTTATTTAATGATGAAACTTTTAGAGCAGGTGAGGTTAATAATGTAATGAGTTATTTGGACTACACTGCACTTGTAAATAAAGAAAACTATGCGAAACCACATAGTTATATTCTTTATTTACAAGTGCAGTGTAAAGTCCAAATAACTCATTTCATTATTCATCTTATAATTATTATAAAATATAAATACAATTATTCTTTTAAATAAAAATCAAATCATATTCCGGAAGTTGTCAAACAAGACCTTATATTGGCGTTTAGAGGAAAAATTTGCGGAGAAGCTGAATTCTTCTGAACACGTTAGAACATCACGTCACACAGCTCTGGTGTATAGGCAGAGACAAATAATTAATGAGTCCGAGACGAAATGCAACGATTTATCTGTTTGGCCACGGTCAACTCTCAGTCCCAGTTCTACTTTTTTGGAAAGCTTTTCACTTCTCACTTCTCGTATTTTTTCTCAGGTTACGCACAACGCGGGCTACACCACGTGTTATAACTCCTCAAAAGCGTTTTCACTTCACGTATTTTACTCTCAATATTATTGTGTTTTGCTTACCCACCCAGAAGCTGCAGAAACTACACCATCATCGCGGGCCAACACTGGGTATTTCTGTCGGTATAGAAGATAATACTTTCTCGTTTCTCCTGCGTGGAGGAATGTCATTTAATTGCTCGGTAATTGGAGGTTCACCAACAGTTTTTACTTTGTTTGTTTGTAATAACTCTTCTTTCATTTGTGTTATAATTAATATGGCTTGGTATTTGCCACTAGTTATAGTTTTGTTAAAGTGGAGCTAGAGCTGTTGGGAGGATTCCCGAGCGTTAATAACCACTTGGGAAATATTCCTAGGTGTAATTAGTTTACTCTTGTTGACCTTGATTAGCGCATGAACCAACAACCTGAAGTTGAACACACGTTTTTTTTGTTTGTTTTTTTTATTAAGAGGGAATATGGCACATTTGTCGGTTGGCAATTGCTACATTCGTTCATCCGACGTATGCATGTTTGTGTCGTTGTCAACAAAGCATATACACCACTTCGACATTGGACAGCCCTACAGTCGCAGATTGTCAAAAGTAATACAATGAAATTGTGGACGTTTTTCTAAAATCCAAACTCGTAAAAATAACTTTATTTTTTAATAATTGCTTTAAAATAATTCATAAAAAAGTGAACGTAGACTCGTGAAGCCCTTCATTTCCTCTTATGTGACAACTGAGAAAACTCTCAAACAATTGCGGTGTCAGTCAGCCGAGCGAACAGAAATTTGCTTCAAACGCATGTTCTATTGTATCCTAAAAGAAGACGTTTGTAAAATATTCTCTCCGATCTGGTTTTGTTTTGTAGAGCATTTTGTCATCGCAAATACACGTGTTGAAATCAATTTGAAAAATAATTAGCATTCGGTGTGGGCATTGTGTTATCGTCAGGACAATGGTTGATGGGCCTAGCTAAAGTGTGGAGTGGAGGCCTAACCAATGACGTACTTGCCTAGAACGCACCGCCACCGCCAGTAATCAACCTGGAGTGACAAGAAGACCACGATAAATCTCCCAACACATCTCACACTAATCACCTCTAGCTTCGCGGCCTTGCCACCGCCCGCAGAGTAGCGCTAGCGACTTCCGGTGCTTTACTGCTCGTAGTTGTCACCAGCCAACAGTTTCCGGATAGACCAACAGAATTATGTTTCCGACGACCATATCTTATCTATCTTAATTGTTTGTTTTTCACGTTAAAATGTTTTTTTAGTTGCATAACTAAAATGCGTATAATTCACTGAAGGCCTGATTGGGTCTTGGATTATTCTGCTGTTCAGCATGGCTGCAATGATCATAGTAAAAATAACAAAAAGCAACAAAAAACTACAAGATATTTAAATAAATAAATACATCCGTATTTAGAGTCTACCCGCTCAGTCATAACTGATTTTCAGTGGGGGTCAGTGAACCAAAGCGACCAAGTCAACCCTGTAGGCCCCGACGCAATCGACGAGTGAGCGATAACCAACCAAAGATCGATATATTTCTTTAAAATAGGAAATATAGCAATCATGTTGTATGGACACTGATTTTTTAATGAATTTTCATTGTTGTGAACGAGTAAATGAAGCAATCTGTTCCTGGTTTGTCATCCACAATTCCACTTTCTTGTCTGCGTTATAAGTTAACCTCCACTCTTCAACCAGACCGTCAGATTAATCTGTTATCTTTGATCAGACTCTGGATACACATTTTTAATTTTAAATCCACAGTGACAATGTAACAAACGTCTCCTTCTCAAGCCGCATTATATAAGTTGAGCCCGCCACTTAGATAAGCAATTTCCTCCTTCTTCTATTCAGTACAGACCTACATCCTCTCTCTTTAACTGACAATTTCCTGCACCCCCCCCCCGACCATCATTCACGTCTCATTGGTTTGTTCAATTAAAAATACTCAATCTTACACCCACCCACAGGCTACACTGTTAGTGTTTTCACGCCTACCCTATATATAGTGCAGCTACCTCTAACGTGTCATGTTGGTAAATTATAGTGCAGCTATAATATTTCGTGTGTGTATTTTGTTGTCCTCCTTTCCAAATCAGTTTTTTAACTGAAAAATATAAATAAAAAAGAATATTGCAGCTAGCCACAACGCATATACAACGGAAACTCCACTAGTCACATCAACCGTGGCAGTGAAATGATAGGTTAGCGGATTCGTCATCAGGAACATGACGAATTACGTACTGGATACTTATAACTGGTTGACTAATTATGTCACAATCAACTTCCTCTCTGCCAGTTATTACGAAATAGAAATGTTGTCTACTCCTGACCAAAACATTGCGCACCGACCATGGCAAACGCAAGCACCATTCAACACCACCCCATCCAAGAGAACGCGATGCCTGGTGAAATTCACCTAAAAGAAAGTAATGAAATAATCAATAATCAATGTACTAAATCGGTCTTGGTAAAACGTGCAGTTCGTTTTTGGGTTATTTTGAGTAACATAATGGAGGAAAAGGAAAACGTAGTCGACTACCGACAACAATACTCATCTTCTGCTTGGGAGGTTGGACTCCTTATATTTCCATGCATAGCTCATTGTTGCTCAAGCTAGAAGATGGGGTCAATTTAATTTTAAATTTCGAAAATTTCACACTTTGCTTTGCAATTAATAAATTCACATCATGCAGACAAACACTCATAGCTCTCAAATATTATGTAAAATAGTTTGGCCCTCTGTAAACTTGCAAAATTACCCTTGGAACTTGTTGACTTCAGTAACCGAGTTGTACTTGTTCTGGTAGCAAGTCCCAATATCTTGCAACACTGAGTTGAAGTTAATTAAACATTTAATATTCGGTCGCGGGATGTTGACACGAATTTGCACGCCTTGTAACAGTGAGTTTATCGCTGCCAGAGCCGAGGTGGAATGTGGCGATGTCGGGAGGATGCAAGACCGGTCCTCGAGGAAGTAGCAATCACCCAAGAGTCGGCCTGGCACCCTCGGGCAAGGCTCTCACGATCTGGATTCACCGTCTTCGACGTCTGTAGTAGCTGAGCAGCTCGTCGTAGTTTGCATATATCAGCTCACCGAGCCAGCCATTCATTTCCTTGTGTTATCTTGGGGGCCCGCATACACCGTAGCTTCCAAGGGCAATCAGGAAGACACAATAACAAACGCGATAAACGACTAAGTACATGTCGTTAAAACATAAATATACAAATATAAGCATTGTTGACAATACGATTCAGGGTATGTTTACACTTTCCAACCAGTTTCTTCGGTGACTTTGCCAAATTAATGCGAAAGGTTGGTGGTCAAGGTCAGGAGGTCGCACAGTCTAGACCGAGACTGTTGCATCTGCCCGCGTAGCACAGAGCATAGGGGTTCAGGGGATACCAATCATCCCTTCCGGTAGGAGGTTTCCCAAGTGGGGACGGGGTGGCACCCTTGATCCAATGATATTCGGTAGCACCCACGTACAAGGATATTCTTTATCGATCATGAGTAGCACCTTGATCAATGAATTCCGGTAGCCATTCCCGATGATATTCTCTGATATTCTTAACCAAATTTGAAATCATGGTGACACTACGAGAGGTATTCTTTTACACTTTCCAACAGCCACTTGCCAATAATTCGGAAGGCCCTGATCGAGTCTGACCTGATACTTTCATCTGTCCCATAGCACAGACATAGGTTCAAGGGATATCCTATTTCATCCTTGGTATGAGTAGCACTTATCCGAAGTGGGGATCGGGTAGCACCCATGATCCAATGATATTCTTCTAATATTCTTATATCCTTGTACCATGGGTAGCACCCACCAAGGTACAAGGATATTCTTTGGTGGGTAGCAGTAGCACCAAAGATTAGTCATGTGGTAGCACTGCTACGATGGCCTACTGTATTGGCACAATACAATACAAAGCAAGTGACTGACGGCTTGATGTAACTTAAACTATAGGTACGGTAACTATTTATAAACAAATAAAGAAGAGTTGGGATCAACGATTTAACTGTAAAAAATAGCATGCCTGGCCATGCGTTAAAAGATTTAAAGTTTTGTGGTCGGGTACCGTATTGTCCTATGAAGCCGAACATAGCAAGGCGTCCTCAGAGCAGTGGTGGCCAACTAGGCTGGGCTAGGACTTGAGACTCCAAACATCTTGCCACTTACACGACGATTATGTCTTTTCGGCCGCCATAATAACAATAGGCAGGTACTTTTGGCAAAAACAAAATTAACACAAACATACACCACTTTAAAGTAATTTTTAAATTAATTTTACCGCAAATTCATCGCTTTAGGGTATATAACAAAAATTCCCTTGTGTCTTAACCACAAACAAATCCCTTCCTCTATAACTATCGTGTCATATCACCTGTCCTCGCCATGTTGCAGACAGCCAGTAACATCCAAGTGGTCTGCACTGCACTCACGCATAGCTCATTGTCAGGAGCGTGCTGCGCTAAGCGACATGTGTTGTGCCGTGTGCCGGGCTGATTCACATTGCATAGATTACATGTTTGCTAATTAGCAAGTGTGTGCTGAATAATAGCGAGAATTCATATTTGCACCTGTTGCTCACAAACTCTTCACCAGTGATTGCCAAGGGCCATCAAAGTCCAACTCGCAACCTTCTCGTGGTTTGGACCGTGATTTGGGGAATTTTCACTCCGTGAAACTAATGGCGAGCTCTGGGTCGTCGTCGGGGAACTTTCCTCTTCCCTTTGACTACCTCCCCGACGGCGACGACAATGACAACACGGACGGATGATTACACAGACGAAGACGACCATGACGTGGGGGAACCCCTGGCCTCCCCATACGCTTGTGGCTGGTTCTGACCAGCACAGGCCTGTCCACCCCTTGTCCCCCCGCGTCTCCCCTTACGTCCCTCCCCTTGGAAAGAAGTATACATGGTGGTAACTCACACTTATAGAAATTGTTTTATTTTGGAGGCGCGAATAATCTTAGCTGTTGAAGCGCCCTAAAACTACTAATACTAATAGTGGTTGCCAAGTCCACGTGGTTCCTCGCCTTCCTGACGTACAGTGGCGTATACCCGGGAATATATTTCGGAAGGGCTGTGGAGATGATGTTAACAAGATAAATAGTTGCGATGAAATCCACAACAATTCAGCACCGCTAAACCGCAGGTGATTCTAGCTATAGAAACTCGAGTTTTAGTTGTTGAGGTTAACACATTTTATGATTTAAGTACAGGTTATCTCGTCGAAAACTTTGATTTATTGTACTTGTGAATGTCTAGGTAACGTAAATGTAGCGTTCTGGGGTTTTAACACTAAGTCGGTGCCAATACGGCTTTCCTATTGCTTTTGAGGATTGTTAAACATTTTATTAATAAATAGATGCTAAAAAAAATTTCAATTTAAAAAAAATATATGCTAAATATTCAAAATAAGAACGATATTTTATGTATCTTGCGTGTCTACAGTTTTCAAGTAATTATTTTCATTGGACAATTCATTGCTATTTTTGGTGAATTTTCGGT
Source organism: Sweltsa coloradensis (assembly GCA_024449915.1). NCBI lineage: Eukaryota > Metazoa > Arthropoda > Insecta > Plecoptera > Chloroperlidae > Sweltsa > Sweltsa coloradensis. The sequence goes on along the minus strand of JAMZAV010002245.1, from coordinate 83,257 downwards.
GGGCTAAACCTTCTCAGGCCCCTCTCTATTATACACCACTGCTTCTTACAGTGTGAGTATAAACAAAATATTGCCACAAACGTCACTCCTCACGCCACGGAGGTGAGATGTGTGCAAGCCAGTGTAGACGGTGTAGACGGTGTAGACGGTGTAGTGTCGCATCCGGTGACCGTGGTCCCCACTTCTTGCGTCCATAGCACGTGACTCAAGAGCTCTCATTAGCATGCTACGCGTGCCGTCTCTAACAGGAGCCGCTGGCCGAGAAGAAAGTCCTCCCACCACAACTATCCACACACACACTCAAACCGCTCAAACTATCTGATTGATATAGTTTGGACACACCTCCACCTTCCACCGTCATTACTCATTGATTGGTCGCGCTCCAGTTGGCGACAGTTTCCCCCGAGTATTTGAACAAGTTCATTTACCCATTTTTGAATTTGTTGAGCGTTTTTATTTGGTAATAATTTAAATACTTTCATTTTTGCCTACAACTAATTAAATCAGTTACTCTAGTTATTAGTTTTCTTCCATCGCGCTTTCTATTATGATTATACATTGAGTTGAGGTGGCCGAACTGACTTTTTGCGTGGCGTAATTACTACGTCTATCAACGCTTTATTTATAAACAGCGCCAGCGGCCAGTAATAATACGCTAGTTGTAAAAGTAATGGTGCTTGTAGTCGGCCGTTGTTATTGACATGGGTTGCTTTGATTTGAGTTGGTTTTCTCTGGATGAGTTACAGACTGTTTGGTCCCACCACAAGAGAATGGTGTGATGGTTTCACCAATTATACAGTTGCACAATTGATATTGAGTGTGTTTTGTTTTAAATAAGTATTGAAATGTGCAATGGCAATGAATCTTGGCTCAGATCAACTGTACCACAACTAGCCATGTAAACTAAAGATAACCATGCAATTTGTAATCATTAGAGAAGTTGAAGAGATGTGAAAAGTGAATATTTTGTGTTACACTCTGACCCTGTTATATTACTATAGGGCGTGCACGTATGCCGATGAAATACTCAATTTCTTTACTACTTTGATCATAGCTCGCTATTCAACAATGCCTACACCGATCTATCCATATGAGCATCTATGTTATGTTATAATAATATGTTGGTACGCCTTTTACTCGACCTTGAGTCCTCCATCATCACGTGGGATTCACCGACTAACAAATTGCCACCTACAAAATAAAATAGCATGTTATTTTGATGATGCAAGAACAGGGGGCACTATTGAGTTAGAGTGTACCTACCTTCAACGAGGAAGAAGGAACAAACACTAAATTAGTTTTGAATATACGTCCGACGCGCGTGATTAAAAAGTGAAACGTGAAATAAAGCGCGGGCTGTTAGCATGACCATCGGACCGCGTCAAAATTCTTGTCTGCTCCAACACCCGCCTCATATACTTGACTTTCGTTGGGTCCAAAGAAAGCGAGGTTTGATGCAACTTTGTAAGACAACTTTCGTTGATCAGCATAATAATAATATTATCCACATGTGCTCGTGCTGCATCGCTTAACACACCTCACAACCTAGGACTTTTCGAACTGAAGACAAACGCCAACTGATGCATCATTTTGGACCATTTTGTCAATTAAATCAATTATAATTCACAAATTTGAGTAACAATGTAATAGATCTACCTACCATGAAAGCCAGTGTCGTAACTAGCCGTTGTTTTTAGGGAGAGCGAACATTTTTGCGATCTCCAAAGATAAATGGTCAGCAAACTAGTGAAAAAGGGTACAGTAAGTGGTGTCATCCAAAAAGTGTTTATACATAGGGTTTTTCAAGTACACTATTAGGAACAATGGGGGTCTGGGGGTTGATGCTGGTCCGGGACGCACAGGCCGGAAAATTTCCATTCTAAGAGTGTGATCGAGTATTTAGACGATTTATTTTAAAAAAAAAACTTCTAAGATGGAAAAAATAGCAAATATATCAATATTTATATATCTCAATAAACACCTCTTGTAAAACAGAAATGGTGCCCCCTCCTGTCGCCCCCAGTAGTTACGCCACTGACGAAAGCCCCGACAAAAACGGACGCGTCCAAGTCGGATGATAAGCGTGAACGCGAGTATAGCGCTAGTGATCGGCAGAGGAAGGTGCGGGGCAGCGAAGTCTTGTAAAGGCGTGAATCACAGCTTGGTGTTGGCTCTAGAATATTATTGAATAAGATTAAGAATGAACCTGACTCTAGTTGTTCTCTTACAGATGCTGAAGCACGTGCAGTTAAGCCCCTTCAGGGCGCGAGCAGACACGCTAAGTCTTAGTTCTACGGCGAGCTACTCCAGCCTGAGTCCAGAACCCTTGTCCAGTCGCTCGTCCAGTTACTCCAGAATGAACCGGACTTATTGTTCTGTACAGACGGAAGCAGTGCAGTTAAGCCCTTCAAAGGCGAGAGACACGCGTAAGTGTAGTTCTATCGCGAGCTACCCAGCTGAGTCCCGAAACCTTATCCAGTCGCCGTAGTTATCAGAATGACCTGACTCTAGTTATTCATATTAAAAATGCTGATGCACGTGCAGTTAGCCCCTCAGGCGCGAGGATCACGTAAGTCTTAAGTATCACGGCGAGTATCGCCTGGGCAGCAAACCTGTCAGTCGCTCGTCCAGTTACTCAATGAACCGACTCAGTGTTCTCTTAGATCTTACGTGCAGTTAAGCCCTTTTGGGCGAAGACACTTAAGTCTTAGTTCTAGGCGAGTATCAGCATCGAGTCCAAACTTTCAGTTGTGTCCATACTCAGCTCAGCGAGACTTCGCCGTCGGTAAGTACGACAGAAACCTTACAATAGCAAAGAATGCGATGTTTCGATACGATACGTGTGTGAAACACATGTACTAATTGTGGGATAAATGATTAGCAAATGAGCTTATGTTCGATACAAATAAAATTTGTGAGTGCGGTATTTCGATGTATTAAATAAGCACGCGATTGGGACAGCAAACACCGTTATGCAATTTTACGATACATTAACTCGATAACTTTTTGTGCAAATTATGAAATTCAGATATCGATGATATCGATAATTTTGATGTATAATCCACATACTTACAAAGACAAGTTAAAAATTATACTTTAAAATCAATGTAAAATAGGTGGGAAATGATTAGCAAGAGTAGCTAGTTCGAACATTCCAGCGGTATTTCGTGTAGTATAGGTAGGGTACTGCATGGGAACCAGCTGACTACGTGATTCTAATTAACCCAGTAATTAGCTGCAGTTTCTTTACACAATACAATAGGATACTTATACATTTGCTAGTTTTACTCAAAACGTTAATTAGTGAAATTGTTCATATATATGCATAACCTTTTCAAAGTAGTGTCGATAAATTAACTCTTTAGCTGATTTCCCCCATATTTAAGGTTAAATTAATTTCACGGCTTGTTTTCCTTTATGCACGATCAAACTCAATTTAGCCAGGAAGGGAGGGGGGGGTCATGCCCAAATCTCCACGGAAGAAACGAGCGCGATAGAAAATGTTTTTTGATTAATATCAGACATTAATTAATTGATTTTCTCTTTAAAATTCAAGCCTATCAATAATGTAGATGTAAAAGTTAATATACGCCCGAGATTTTAATTAACAAATTTAATTCTCAATTTCTTCTGGATCAGAGTTGCAGACAATGCTAGCTAATTATAGGTTTGTATCGCAGAAACTGGAACGGATATTCGAGCAAGAGTTGTGTATACGTGGTTCGGATGTACGAGGCTTGGTTTTTGTAGTGTACGTGTGTTTTGTGTGTGTGTGTGAGCTGGAGGCGTAGCCTTTAGGAACACTCGAGATGATAAAGTGACCACATCTCCTCTGGACTTAGATCGAGACGAGTTTGATTTATTTATTTATTTAGTCTTCCCAATCAGCTACAAAAACTGATTTACAAAGGATTCGTTCGTCTTTTGTTTACGACTTACCATGGGGTGCTGGCTTATTTAACCGGCAACAATCCGAAGATATGGGTCCAGTTCCACTAAAATAACAAGTGTGCTTTGGTCTAGTGTATAATTATTATTATTAAATTTTAATAATTTCTCTTCCCGAAGAAACTTTTAACTACTCAAACTTAACACTATTCCTGATCGGATGTGAAGTTGTTGGCACCATTGGCTCGGCATAGTACATTTCTCTCTCCGTCGCCGGCGTACACGTCTTCCCGATGAGCCTTGTTGCACAAACATGATTCAATAAACATATTCTTATTTTCTTCGTCTGTCTGCGAAGTTGTATTATTTGTGAGCCATGCGGTTCATGCACGGAACAACAGAACAAGAAAACTATACTTTTTGAAACCACCCAAGGGTGAATTAATTTCTTTTACATCATCTGTGTTCGTTCACAGCAGATAGAGTTCGTCTGTCAAGTTTATCGAAGTCGCCGCTGTATGTTTGTGCGTGTTGTGTACATATTGGTTTTGATATAAGTTTTAAGTTATCGACTGTCAATGTTTTCTCAAGGCTGAGAAGGCGCCATCACTAGTGTTATGTTCACGAACGACGTAAATAATCTTCGTGATGATATTTTCTAAGTTGATATTAGATAAATAATTTTATATCTATGAAAGTCATGATCTGTGCTTACCCAACAGTGGTTTCTGTTGTCTAACTTCACGACACGACCTTCACACTCACAACACGCAAAAGTAAACAAGTTACAACCACATTAATAATTTCAATTATAGAGGAATTGATTACAATCTTTCTAGTTCTACACTCATCTGAGGAAGAAACCTTAAATTACTTATTTTAAGATGAAAATTATTAAACTTATGGTATATCTTGTGTACTTCATTTTAAAGTTTCTGAATTATGCGCCAAAAGAAAACGTTTAACCATTGGCTAATTAGTTGGATAAATGAAGCATTATCTCTTTTTGCGACATTCCTGCATTTATTAGCAATGCCACATTTTGCATAACTGCAAATTTCATCAGTCGAAATCCGTGAGAAGCAAAACTCAAACGGTTTATAAGTCATTAGTTAACTTTATTGTTCTGCGTTGTACGGTTCAACATTCGTGGCATTCTTAGCGACTAATTAGAGCTGCAGAGCTGGAGCGTTTGGACTTTTGTTTGAAACCTCCCACTTTGGAGCGCTCGTTTCATTTCTATGTATAACACACTTGGAACATTAAATTGTTAACAACTTAGTTTCACTACTTTTTATTTCATATTGTTTGGCCATTCTCAAAATAATTAAGTGAACATTGAAAAGTCACACATCACTGGTACATACTGATTATTTCTGACATGATTTTACTGTGGATAACGAAATTGTGCATTAATTATCTTTTAAGTCGACATATTTTATTCAACATCTCGCCTCTAGTGTACACTGTTTACACTGTTTTTTCTGTGGCCCCTAACCTATTAGGTTGCTTACTCCCATCGACACACACTGGGGTGATGGGATAGTATAGTGATACTAGACGCAGACTAGAAAAACATAGGCGCCGGCTCTTTTACTCTATAAGAAACACCTTCTTCTTCCCCTAAAACTTCATCGCATTCAAAATGTTGAGTGTAAATTTCTCGATTCGTTTTCTTTATCTCTCCTCCTTTCTTTGTGCAACTGACAACAGTTTTATCTGCAGTGTGTTCTGCACCTTGCGTCTCTCACATGTTGTTCCCATGCACCCTGTAACCCGAGACCCCTCGTACCCCGGTCTCATCCCTCGTTCCCAGGCTGCTAGCGCTCTGCACGGCGGTGGCAGGAACCACGGGCTGACCACAACCACAACCACATGACTGCCTAGTACCTCGCCTTGCACGAGGATCATGGGAGAATGCTGCATGCGCAAAGAGGAGATCAAATTTGGTATTTGCAGGCTCGATATCACTGTCGAGGTATTTCATCGACACTCGATCAACACACACACACTAGCAGTCGGTGGTCCACTTCCGTGACAATTAGAAGCCATCTTGAAATCCCTGTTTGCATGTTAATTAAATGGGAGCTATTTGTAGACCGAATATTTTTAAAGATGGCCGCCAGTTTGACAGCTGAGCATACTAGCCTTTAACATTAAATGATTACTAAATTCCCTTATGCAATAACTTCTTATTGTTTCTGTTTGTTCAATCCCATGCTGCACAAGCTAAAACCATATCAAACAATCCAGTTGAATACTTTATTGCTTAAAAAAGCATAAATTAAAACACCAAATCGCCATCTTGAACCGTATTTTCGACGCTTCGATTTGCTACGCTCGCGCCTGTGCGGAAGTATTGGACACTGCTAATCTAGCCTACAATAGGGGTTTAATATCAATGCACTCGACACACTGGATCGACAGCGGAGAAAGAGGAAACATAAGTTGCCTCCACAACTACAGCTTATTATAGTTGTGCTAGTAAGTTATCAAGTAGCTTCTGAAAATTAATAAGTTTTAACTATACATGCGGCAATACGTTGTAGGCAAGCTAAATGCATTTTAAGGAGAAGTATTCGAAAACGTGATGTTTTTTTTGTGGCTATAGTCAGTACAATTTTGGTGGTGTCGCCAAGGGTCCCTTCGCGCTTCCCTGGAAAATATTTTGCCGGCCCCCAGAATAATATTTTATTGGAAAACCTCTGATACGCGAGAATTATGTTTTTAAAACAAATGAGTAATATATTATGCCATTGTGCTTACATGAATATTTTTCTATTTTATCAATATTTACAATTTGTCTAGTCGTCTAGTTCAGATGCAAAACCTAAATTGAAATATAAGAAATTCTGAATTCATTGAACCAAATCATGATGATAGGTTCACAGATGCAAGAAAAGGAAGGTGGGGGAGATCACAGCGTAATCCAGTCAATGCACTTCTGCGATATTATTTATACCACGGTAGACGTCCTCGTAAAAAGCTCTCGTTACTTGTCTGGTCGAGGTAAGTCCTAATAGTCGAACACAGCTCAGTCGCGCAGAACGTTCCTCGTTCACAGTCACAGGGAAGTCAACATAACAACGAGAAAGTAAGCGTTGTTTTCAATCCCGCAGATAACATTGTTCGCCATTAAAACGACTACATAACTTTGTTAACATGGTTATTTAAATTACGTGTTATCGGCGTCTTCAATGAGAATTCTCCGCGGACGTAACCGCATCATTTCTTCTAAGTAGCTGCTGAGGTTGGTGCAGTTGTGCAGTTTGTCGTCCCACGGATATCACAGCCAGTGTTCCTGGTTGAGATAGGCCTAGTAGTTTTCTCTGGGACTGCGACTCCAATCATTCAGCTGCAGTTTAGACAAAAAATCTGCAAGTGCAATTTTTAAATTGTTATTTAGAATAATTTGAAACACAACCATTCGACCAATAGCCAACTCAAATTGAAAAACGTATCAACCAACATAAATAATACTAAAACATTGATAACAGATACCTAACTAATAGTCTAACAAGACTTACAGTAAACTGCATGGCGACTTGACGTCTTTTTTTAAAATACATTGCATATAGAGTAGAGAATATCTAGAAGCATGGTTTATTCTTAATTTTTTGGAGAGAGAAGCCTGCCCAGGGTGTAATTCATGCCCCTCTTTAGGTGTCTAGCTATATAGGTATTTTGGAATTGGGATAATCGGGAAGGGATGTCTGAGGGCTGTACTCAATCCCTGGCATTCGCATTAGCGACTGGGGGAAAACCTCAGGATAAAAATTCAGTCAGGATTGCCGGTCTGGACGGGATTTGAACCCGGGACCTCCCGAATCAGAGTCGCGCGCTTACCGCTCGAGCCAACACTGTCGGTGTTGTCAGCTAAGTTGTTGAAGGTAGATGCAGGAGAATCGTTGTAACATGGGAGTCGAGGGGTGTTGAGGTGATGTGTGGTTGAGACTAGTATTCCAGTTAGAGCATGTGAGCCGTTGAATATGTAGAATATGTTCCAAGTGTCTGATTGCAAATTACTGCGGGCCGGATCTGGGCGTACTCTACATTGGCAGAGCCGCCTGCCTGCATGGTTGCGATCCAAACTATACAGCCGGACGCTTGCAGTCTCTGCCTGTAATACTTATACTTGCCGGTACTCTGCTGTGAAACGTATCACCATTCGAGCTACGGTACTATTTCAAAATTATATCTCAAAATTATGACACAGGTTCCCCGTAGTCCCAAATTTCATTTGGACCCCTGAACAGTTGATTGTCTTGTGTTTTGCTGTGAAATGTCAGTACATACGTAACGTATTGGCAAATTATCACTTGCCTCCAATATTATAGATGCGAACATTTCACTTCTCATTATGTGAATCTCTGAATGTAACAACAGACGTAATGCCCTATTGCCTCAGCCGGGTACCGGATATTGACCAATCATATTCCCTGCAGTCAACACTGACCACGCCCCTTTCACATTTCGTCAATAATATCATCAATACTTCTTACGCCGGACGTTCGACGTTCCCATTCATTGAATTGAAATTCACAGATAGGGTTTGCTATTATACTTGAATTGACTTCAACATCAACCAATGAACTATATACACATTTTGAACACTATTTGTATTTTAAGATACCTGTGTGTTAGCTGTGTGAGAGAAATAAGATTCTGAAGGATGACGTTTGACTTTGAGGCATCCTAATCGTTGTATAACCTCCTACATCATCACTTAGATTATTACCAACGCAATGCATTGTGGACTTGGCCAGACGTAATACATTACATCCACCGACAATAAAGTAATAAATTCCTATCATTTGAGCGGATCGCAAGGCCAGTAGGCCGTACGAAGTTTAATTACTGTTCCGTTCTAATGAATATTAACTAAATTGCTTCTATCCTTCAGATGAGAAACGCCCTCTTATCTGTGAAACAACGTTGTGTTTACTCTACATGCTACACAGTCACAACTTCGCTGTCGATGGTGATACATTGTTGTGTGGATGGCGGAAGTCGCAGTCGAACAAATAAATATCTACCGTTCTGTATTAATTCCAGCTGAAGCTCTGTAGACCTAGTTCTATTATTTGGCGGTTCCGTTTGGTGCGCTCCGTGTCGTAATGAATGATAATGGTGGGAAGTTTCTGTTCTCATGCATTGAACCCGTGTAGGCAACCTGACACCTGGGTGCTTAGGGTGCTTCCTTGTAGCCTTGTAGCGGCCTTGCGGTCGAGACGCATTCTGCACTGGGACAAGGAAACGATAGGCGGGCAATAGTTCTGACAAAATGTATTGATTGCAATTTTTAATGTCTCTCATATAAAGTTATTTTCAACCGATAATGTCTAGTTGAAACATGAAATTGTAATATGTTCTGAAGGGGGCTTTGTAGCCTTCCATACCCGTTCAGGTTATGGTAACAGGTTAACTGCAATAAAAACAAATAAAATACATATTCAATTAATTATTAAAGGAGGAAAAGTCACAACTAAGAAAATACAAACACGAGTTAACGGGAATATTCAAAATATGCTGATGGTGGAGGTGCCGGGTTGATCAATGTTAAAACTTTCTGGGGCTAGCCTCCCCCCCCCAGCTCCGATTGTCGCCAAAAACATTTTTTTATGTAGTATCCTTGATGGAGGGCAATGTAAAAATAAAGAACTCTTCTTTTGGATGTCACGTTCAGTTTTTATCGTGAGACGTGACACACGCATTCACAGCGGACAAACAGAAAAGTGATGGAGATGTACGCGCTTAGCTCCCAAATAAGAGAAATGTACAAAATAATGTCACATTGCACAAAAAAGTTTACAAAATATCTTTTCATATAATTTATAAAAAAAAAAAAAATACATACCAATTACCAACCGAGTTAATTTTGTCTATTTTGTGAGTAACTGTGTTTTGAGTAGGCCTATACTACATCAGTCGCTATGTAGAAGTCAGAACCCAACACGACTGTTGTAATTGACTTTTAAGTGGGCTGAACTGAGCTGAAGGAGAGCTCACCCACAGTTAATTACGACGCAGCTCGGTTTTATTTTCTAATTTGAGAATCATGTTTTTGTCACATGTTATCTGCGCGGTTGTGTTTTGTTTGAGAACGCCCTACTCTGATCGTGACAAATATCCTCGGCAAACTCAAGGTTTCTGGGCGAGCGACTGTAGCGAGACAACGCTTGTCAGACCGAGTGAAGAATATGATTGCACTGGAAGTCATTTGACAAGGTAAAACGTTCAGTCTTACAGACTCTGTGTGTCTATACAACGCAATTTTCTTCATGTATATAACACTAGCTGTCGGATATTACCATTACGTTTAATTAATGGCAGACCCTTTTAAAAAATCTAATTGTGTTTACTAAAATTTAAATTTTACTACTGACAATGTGTGCGGGTACCCAAAATTTCGGGTCGGGTACTTGGGGATCAACACAATTGCCAAAAACTGCCACCCGATTTTAGGGTAGCAAAAATATTTTTTGTGGGAGATGGTGGAGGTGCCGGTCCAGACAATTTTAATTTATAAAATGCCATTCAGCACATTCAATAGAGGGCGTAGAAGCAAAGTGGACCAACCCACACAATTCTCTTTCTGAGATAATTTGGGTTAAAGTTGGGAGCAACTTATAAAATGTAGCTTCACTGTTGGGATTGGAATGCAGTCTATTGCTTTCCTAACATATTAACTTAAAATATCACATCTTATAATTTATTAAAAATTCATAACTTCAGTATAAAATACCTTATCAAAGTGATTGGTCCATTTTGCCTCTCAACAATTTTTCAGTAGTAAATACCTTATCAAAGTGGCTTGGTCCACTTTGCCTCTTAAAAGTGGGTTGGTCCATTTTGCCTCTCACAATGATGTTAGTATTTAAATTATCTTGTGGCTTGGTCCAAATCATTTGGGGACTAATGTGCTAAGTACATGCATAAATCATTGTTAATGTTAACTAACATTACGATTATAATATCATTACAAACTCACCTGGTAAAATATAGGAAGATGCAGCAGATAATAGCAAACTTTTTTTGGCTTGGTCGTCTTTGCCTCTTCTACTTTTTCTTGATTTTAGGTTGTTCTAACTGTTTTCTTGATATTACATGATAACGGTGGCGGTGAGAGGTTGGTCCGTTTTACCACTTAATATTTTGAATGTGAGCTATACGAAATGCACCTAACTCCATTAAAAAAAAAATGTGGGTTGGTCCACTTTGCTTCTACGCCCCTCTTTAAAAATACAAACAATAGCAATTAGGAAATGAAGAGGGAGAAAATAAGATTCTTCACGTGTAAAATTCCATATCCATTCCTACCCGATCCGACCCGACTGTCAAAACCTCTACCCGTACAGTCATACTGACCTAACGATGTGTTGCCAACAACGCCTGCACTAGTTGTCAATTTGTTGTCGTCCAACGAAGCCTAATAATCTGTTCACCAGGACTCTACACTCCCTCCTACTAATAAACAAATGTTGTGTTTGTTTACGTTGGCACCTCGTCTCGTCGGCTCCCTCACCGTTGTTTATCAATATAAGTTCCACAAACACATTGTAAAGAGCTTCGCATTATGATGCAACACGCGTTGTGTAATGTGCATGTATGCAATAATAAATTGAGGGTATGTGTACAGCCAATCTTATTAATACCTTGTAATTAATGAGGGCTTAATTAATGCTACGATTTTTCGAAATGCTAACATTAGTTCCCAGCGCTCACTTAATAACGATCTTAGTCTTATTCACAATTCACATCATATTAAACCTTACTTTGTGTGTTCATTATGCCCAGCATTTGGATCAGAGCTACAATCTATTTTTCTTTTATTGTGCCAGTTTATAAGAAATACCTCAATGTAATGATTACTGAATCTTATTGAAAGTTTCCCAGCATCACCCTTGTTAAAAACCGGCGCCCGTTCTGCAAGAATAGCTGTGATTCTCCTCGCCTTCCGTGCATAAAAACCATGACCCACACTTTGTAGGAGTCTTCCCTCGTTTGTCAAACGCAACAGTTCGAAGCTGACTGTTGTTTTTACGTCTCCGTCAGTAATAATGTGAGCAGAGTCCTTTCTTTGAAACACCCGACGACAGTTATGTTGCATCCGGCCTAGGACAGAAGAACATCCTTGTACCATGGCCTAGCCCTGGCCTGCACCCTATGTAGGGCTCAGACTATGCTACAATCGTCATCTGTATGAATCTGAATAGAAAATACAACTTACAAGTCTAATCTAAAAATTAATGCAGGACAACTCACACAAGTCTACTTTCTGTGCGAGGGGTAGTTTGAGCTTAGTCGGCTCGGCTTGGACATGGTAAAGACGACCGTTATAGTACAGCATGTTAAAATGGGTAATTAATTTTCTAGCGACGAATTTAATGTAATGATTTTCCCCAATTTAGTATTTATTATCTGGATTGTTATTGAATTACATTTTGTATATAATTGATAATAAATTAAAGTTCTCTGGACCGGCACCTCCACCAATAAAGTACATAAATCTTGAACCGCGCCGTCTACAATGCTCCCAAAATATATTTTGTGTTTCCCGAAAATTGGATACCGTTTTTGAGTATCGAGTTGGCCCCCAAATATCCGACCCAAAATTTCATGTACTTCACACCATTGAATACTTTTGTTTATTATGCTTACGAACGAAGGTTACCCATCTGCAAGAAAATCTTTCTTATTTTCTTTAAGTCGAGGAACAATTATCTTTTGGTTAGATCACCAAAATGTCGAGTTCGAGCCTTATTGTTCCGAATCAAACAACTCGCTCCTCTGCTCTGAGGACAATCTGCGAGTTGTCTTCTCTAACAGACGGCCATGCACAGCGGATCCTAGTTTGGTTAGTTTGCAGCAGCTTATAACGTCTGAGAACTGGGCGTCGGCCGTTCTGTCCCGGACGGTCGGGCTCGACGCCCCGTGCACAGATGGTGGAACCTGGAGTGTAGTACTGTAGGGCCAGCAGATAATTGACTTCATTTGTGTGAGCCGGCTGGAAATAGATATGACGGCATCACTGGGGTGGACGAGCATCCTCTCTGACACTGGAAATAAACATGATGACTTCATACGATGCTGTGTTGAGAGGGGTCGCACGTTCTCCGCGTTCAGGGGTCCATTGACAAATTAATTAGAAAGAATACGTCACTGTACACATTACTTGATTAGTTGGGAGGCTTTTACGACCTCGGAAATTACAGTACTCTGGTTTTTCTTTGTCGGTCTTGGCTCTTAATAAGATGGTCGATGGTTATGAGGTGGAGGGCGTATTGTCAGCAGCAATGTTTCCAATAATGTACATTTGTTTACCGGGCATAAATTATTCTATCAAACGGTAGGCGTAGCTAGATGGGTTTTATCACAATTCTAGTCCCAAGTCCCGATAGTAACACCATAATTTGTTTACTATCACGCTTTTTCAAAATCAATTTTATGCCTTGTAAATGTCAGTGTGCTATGCAGTTTGAGTGTTTGTTGTTTTTATTTTTGACTGGGGCTTGCACAAGCTAAGTGGAAGTGTGTGTGGGTGGGTGGGTGCAGGACAGGGTCCAAGGATGCAGCCTGCAGGTTGATGACTGCAGAGGAATGATGGTGGTTGAAGAGTGGCCACTCATGATGGACTGGACAACAGACGCTCCGGGATCTTACGTGGGGGTACAACCAGTTCCCTAGTAACAGATCCAAACCACATCCCGTATATGGACCATGCGGCGAGATTACCACCGCCAAATTATCTAATTGAATAAAAAGTGGCCTGTAAGGAAACGCCTTTATAGCTGATGTTTACATAATGTGTTATTATGCGAAGCGAATGTGAATAGCTTTGTTAGCAGATCAAAACTCTCAACCATATGTGTACGGCTGTCTGTTTGTTATATTACTTTGTTAGGAGATCATAACGCAATGCCATATGTGCATAGTTGTCTGTGTATTATGCAAGGCGAACTCTTTTTACAGTCGTGTTTATGGGTGAGAATTTTGGTGCAACGAGTATAAAAACATAATTTTTAACCTAGTTTTTTTCTTCTTTTCGATTTGCTATATCGTTCAAGTAGGTCCAAGATAACTAATCACTAAGGAAAAAACAATAAATAATACGAAACAATGTAACTCTGTCAGATTTTGAGAATTGCCAACAACTCCTTTGAGGCAAATTTGAATTTGTTTAGCAACTAGATAATTCAACGTTATAAAACAATCCGTAATAGCAATTGTTTTTAATGCAAAAATAGGTCTTAATTCAAGAGATTTCGAAGGTTTTTTGAACATTGTCGAACGAAGATCAAAATATTATGTTGCCTGATACAATCGAGAGAATAGAATATCGTAAGATCTACTTTTAACGGACAACTCGTCAGGAGTAGACAACGTACGTTGCAACCTCGCTCGTCATTACACTCCAAGCACCGTATGGTAGTGTATTATAGTGAAGGCGCCAAGTGTGGCCAAGCACTAGCATAAGTGTGGTGAAGGCGCTAAGTGTGGCCACCTCCATTAAAACATCGGTAGCGGTGAAAAGTAAACATTCAACAGAGTTCGCACCTAGAATGTCAACCTGCGCCTTCCTCCATTCACTTGTATTTATGCACACGTTTAACATTAACTGATTGCGATATTATGCAAATCGGAATTCCAGCGAACGCGCTTTAGGTGACGTAGGCGTTGTAATAATTAACATTCCTGTCTTTTAGTTTTGTGGTCTGAATCTGTGGAGCTTTCACTAATATTGCTTTGATTATCGCATTCAAAACAAAGGATTTAACTCCCTCCACTAATGTATATATAGCGCACGTACGTGGATTGTTTTCGGCGAATGATTATGACATTAAATTCCCCGACGAGCTCAAGGCGACATGTTATTATAAGTAGCGTCTGTCGCAAATACCAATGAGCCGGTACTAGGAACGAGACCACTCCACTCTGGTTTTCCCGCTCTTGGAGCTAGGCTTGCACATACACGACTGAATGGCCCAACACAACAGATCAAGGATATGCAAATGATTTTTGTTTTGACTTCGTGTGTCTGCATAACCATTAGCTATCTGAGGTGTCATCGCATTCGCTGTGATCGCATCCTCGTCGGGAAGATTAGTTCAACCTTGTCGACAACTCAACATCATCAACATGTACCTGACCACATCTCAATACTGATTGGCAATAGGAGGTCTTGATTTGGGTACGAATGCTCATTCATTCTAAACTATTTGTACTATCATTATGTGCGAAAATGCCTTCAAAATATATTCTCACATTTACCAAACAAGTAGTATGTATTAAACAGTCGGTTCTAGTGTCGTAATGGTGATTACATCTTTAGAATATCCAAGATTGTAAAGGTAAATATCTTCTTCCTTCAGTGACTTTCTACTATTAACATTAACAACTGTAAGTTTCTTACAGAGCTATTGTCAAACCCGTCTAGTATTTTAGTTTCACTATAGGTGTATTTTTGATGACATCCAATTTTTAATTTTTATTGGAGTATCAGAAAATCGTTGCAAAAAACATAATTGTTTAAAAGTTTTAGTAATGTCACTTATTTCGTTCTTGACGTGGGGGGGGGGGGGGGGAATCACCTCACCCCCCCCCCTATTTCTATCACCTCAGGAGTCACTTCAGTCTGTAAAGACATGATTGCTGCTCAGGTAACTCGAGCAGGAAAGGCCAATTGATTGGAAACGATTTCTCCAATCTATCTGCTTGTTTCCGCCCGACATGTACCTCCTAGTAAAAGTACGCTCCTTGTCGCTCGAGAGACGCGCACGGGTGCCCCCTGCTTGGCGTGGTACGTGACGATGTCAAGCCGCAAACAAGAGGTCACAGGGGGTCAACACAGCTTCACGTTCTTCTTTTCAAATCCAGTTACTATGACGAATCATGTCGCAGACAGGAATAGGAAGCAAAACATACCTGGGCTAATACCTACCGACGTCAGGCATGAAGAAACGTTTTTACAAGTGTATAAATAAACAGCGTCTACTTTTTTCTGGTCTGCACTCTTCAAGTGCCCACTTAATCTAATGTTTTACATTCCTGGTTCTAATCCCGATGGTGCAACGTGAATTTGGGGTTTGGGTTGGCCTACCCCGAACGGTAGTGTTACAACTTACAAGGTTCATTGTTATGGTGAGATGAATTTATGCTACTTATGATTTAAACAAGTATATATCTGTGATTGTCATCCCCCCTCCACATGCTGTTCCCCTGTTACCTAATCACGTAACTTGGGTGCACGATTTCTGCACCTGGGTGTCTGCAATCTCGAGTCGTCCGTGGCTGGATCTGTCCATCACGGGCCCTTCCCGTTGTGTGTGGACTGTGGGACACCCCCGTTTCCCTTAGGTTGTGTTCATCATCATTCACATCTAGCCCATCGTCTCGGTTAGCGCAAGCTCCTTCACATGAGACGTAAGGCCTAATATCCATCATTCATAAGAGTAAGTCCCCTCTTCCTTTGAATGCATTGCTCACTGGCTAAGTGCTGGTAATTGCGCGACCCCTCTCGGTATCTATTGACCTCAGATTACTCAGCCGTTTAGCTCTGCTCAATTGCAGAACATTCACGATTAATTGATTGAATAGCTTCGAAGAAGACCGGGCCAAAGGTCTCGTAGAAACTCGTCTCGAAAGCGAATAAAAGTGCGATTGCTTTGAGATTCTCACGGGTAGGGATGAGTTAGGCGACACAAAGCTGCCTGTTTCTGTGCCCTCGCCGGAATCTATTCTATTATGCGCGTGTATATTTAGAGCTTTGAAGTAATCGCTCTGAAAGTGATATGTTTTCTGGAACGTGTGAATGTGACGGGTGTTCTAGCTGGCAACGACGCGCACAGTGGGCTCTTTCATCTCGTCAGGCGGGAGATAAGCGGAGTTCCTCGGTATCAGTGACCCACAGGGGTCGCGGCTCTTTGGAGCCGGACATGGCGACACAACAGCCAGCTCGTTGTAATTATAGACAGCCACATTCCAACAGTTTAGATGTGCTGTGGTCATTAGAGATGCGTGAATGTACCGTATAGTATTTCCAAGTTGAGTATTTTGCGCTTGCACTAAAACTAAAAATCGAACATTTTATATCATTTTGTGCACACATTTTTTTCTCCTACTTTTCTGCTTTTGCACAGGATTTCCTTGTACTCTATTCTCATAAATGTTCATAAAATAAATTGACTTTTGATACAAAAAGGCAGAACACGAGGTTATCAAAAGAATACTGGCGTAAAAACCTTGACGTCAATTCTTTGTATCAGTTTCTAAAATATGTTTGACGGATATAGTTAATTTTCGTATACCTCGTCCACTGATGATCATTGCCGGTACGTGCTCGACGACTGGCAAAGAAACTTTGATTGCAATTTATAACGGTACCTATGAATACGTCCGTGACATTAGACACGCCAAATTATTGTTCTTTTCGCCTCGGCTAGACGCTTGTTATGTTTTATCTTGCGCTACAGTGTATTCCATGTCGAGGATGCTGCAGCTCGGCATGGAATACACTTTAGTCCAGATGATGTTGAGCTAGGCTACTGCGCCACTGCCTCGGTTGCCTCAGTCCAGCGGCCATGACGTCCGTCATTAGTTGAACTTACGACGTAGCTAGTATAGTCATAATGTGTGTAAAAATACCAGACAATGAGCAAATTCTGCACAACTTTTTACACTCCATTTTATTCGCTGAACAATATAGTTCTAGTAATTCACAATACGAGCGTATGCTATAACATGCGATCTAGAAAACCCCTCTAAACAAAACTATGCATCGCATCGCGTGTTGTGAGGTCGACTATACTATCAACCCTGCTACACACGCCATGACAGAGATAGGCCTACTTGTTTGTAATTGTATTTACAAGACAATATCACCTTGTTTAGATTGTATGTGCTGTAGGAGAAAACGTGATGTTTGAAACATTACAAAAAGTGCTACATATTTTTTTACTGTTGAAAGTTGAAACCAAGGTTTGTCTGTTCCTATTTCTTTTTATAGATATACCATGATCTTTTACGTGCAGATTCTTTCAAATTCACATATTGCAAATGAAAACGACTCGAAATTGAGCTACAAGAAAAATGAAAAAAGTGGTAGATTCGTCAGTGCACTATATGTCAGCTAAACACAATTTCGAGTAAGAATTTTGTAACAAATATAGTTTATAAAACGTTTGATTTTACTGACCACTTATATTTTAAATACGGATATTTTCCAGGGATTATCCATTGACCGCAACCGCAGGCAGTGTCAACGAGTATCCCATTTCTCGATTTGGTTAGTCGGGAAAACACTCCGTAGGTGTAATTGTTATTATTTACTTCAATTCAGAAACTTTTGTAATTTCTGAATTGAAGTAAATAATAAGTATCCCATGGTTTGAGTATACATAATTTTAAAATATATGTGCAAGGTAATTTAATTAAACTCAACACACAGGTCAGTTGTAGCTTATTCACATAGGTCACACCAAACCCAATGTTTTAACAGGAATACAATTTGACAAGTTGCCAGGGAACATGGCAATGCTATTGAAATGAGCGTCGACATTGACCATCACAAGTAAATAGTAATCTATGCTGTTTAGCTCTGACGTAGTTTCCATCATAGTTCGTCACCTTGGCGCCTGCTATTGTAAACACATTGTACGTCGAACCTTGATCGACGCACAGTAGTAAGCCACATAGTACTATCTCCGGTGCGATAGCTTTGTTTCGGCCAGGGAGTGTGAAGCCTCGTGCCCAGCCGGCAAGGTCGGCTACTGGAAAGTAAGACCCTGACTCCAGGACACGGATCACTCATCCGGAACAAGACGGTGGGTGTGGTTGATCCAATTGCAGAACGACATATTTTACAGCTTATCAAACTCAGATCTGTCCTTGGGAATATAATTAATTAAATATCCGGCGAAGATAAATGAGTAGGTCTGGGTCTAAGTGTGTAGAATGTTATGATAGTAGTTTGATTAGGAGATCAGTGCGAACAATAGAAATATCTCACTCACTTCTCACACATCAGCTGATCTCTTCAACATAATAGCACACAGCAACAATACATGAGGTAGGGAAAACCATAATGCGGAATGCAAGGGTCTATTCTGAGACACATTTTGAACTCTTTTCACTTACAAAATTTGAAAGAAGGTTGTTTAGAAAAGATTTGTTCGCACATTGCTCTTATCAAAGTAGATTTCCATATAGAAGGACCTAATGATTAGTTTATTTAGTAATGCCATAAATCTACTGTATATATGGTGATGCTCTATGCTAATGTAGACATTTTATTTGAATAGTGAAAATGTTGACAGAGCATACGCATATAGGCCTATCCTTCCTAATCAAATTAACCTCCCAAAGTTTACAAGTTTTGGGTGAAAGCTAGAGGTCAAAGAGTGGTCATAAATCGTAATGTATATATGTGGAAGTCACCGACAGTGTTGGCTCGGGCGCTAAGCGCTCGACTCTGATTCGGGAGGTCCCGGGTTCAAATCCCGTCGAGACCGGCAATCCTTGACTGAAGGTTTTCGAGTTTTCCTCAGTCGTTAGGCAAGCAAAGAAATTGATCCTTAAACACCTAAGACATCGTCTAATTCATCCGCAATGACTAGTTCTTCCCACAGTGGCTAATTGGCCCACCTAACAACAGTGTATCCCACGATAACCATTTAATTAATGTGGAAGTCGCGGATGTGACATTCATAGAAAGCATTCTGGAGCAATGGGGACACCTAAAAATATGATTTACTCATGTTAACCCTAAAAATATACTTAAACACTAAAAACAAGCTATTATGAGGCCTTCTCCGACATGTTGATATTGGCCAACCACCACCACAGGCAAGTTATGCAGAATGCTTGTTATCGTGCGATGATGTCGACCGCTGTGGGAAGTGGGCTCAGCGCATGCGCGCGCACCTCCAACAATGTGCCTGCCGTGCCCACTACCACACAACCGCCTCATTGTTGGGCCCGCCCGGGCTGATATCAAACAGACGTTGGGCTATCAGGCCGTGTAAACAAGATTCCCTGGTGTAGTTAGTAGTGGCGGCTTCTCGTGAGCAAGTGTAATAACAACCTTTGATAGCTTATCTGTACCAGAACTGGAGATTCGGAGGATTTAAAATATCGTCTTCCTAGAACCATACTGTTGTAACTACATTCTAAAAAAATTTAAAACTGAAAAATCAAAACTGCCTTGACAGAGCATAAAATTCTTTTTTGACATTTGTTTATGTCATTCTTAGTACTATCACAAATTCTGCCACAATCATTCATTTCAAAATTTCTGCCATAATTCATTTATTTAAAATGATTTTTGGACCTAGCCGGTTTTTTTTTGAATAGGAGATGGAACAGTATGGTTCTAGGGCGACGATATATTTTTACATAAAATAGAAAAATAATTATCTACACTCATAAGTATATTTTTGTTCTGCAATACTCATAGCACCATATTTAAAAGTTGCTTACAAAATAATTCCATAACTATTTTTTCTATGGCATTTCAAACAAGAAAAAATATCTAAACCAGGCCAAACTTGTATTTTTAATTTTTAATCCGTGTTTAGTGATCCTGACTCGATCGCCGATCAATACAAGTCAACTATACAAGTTTAGTGCGTAATATCCTGCCGCGCTGTTGTCAAAGTCATTCACTTCACTTTCCATGCACCTGGCGCAGAGTCACAGTCTGTTGAGTGTAGTGTGGCTTGCCTTGCCCCGGGCTTGGCGAGATAACCGGGTCACGCTCCTCTATCCGGCACACCGCACACATCGTATCATTCATTGTTAATGCAACATTAGCGTTGATTTAAAAGTTATTTACACGACAAATTCACCTTGAAGTGCGTTTAGCCTAGGCAATCAAAACTAATACTATAGTACCCACAAAATGGTTTCACCTGCGCCGGAATTGCCTCTGGCGTCTGGGGTCTTGCCCCCAGAGCCCAAACTCTGCGCCACCTCAAAGCTATTTCAAATGCCCGGTACAAGCAAAGGTACCAACAATAAAACACTTTCAAATACTTGTTGCTAGTGAGGTAACAAAGATTACTTATTTGCTAACATGGCACAAAATAAAGGAATGCGTAGTGAGTCCTTCTATAAATACTTTATTTGTTTATTTACGAATCTTTGTTTTCATTGTAAATAACAAACAGAATGAGGTTTGCACTCGCACTCGTTGCAATATTGCATTCTAGTAATTACTAAAAAGTAAAATGTGTAGGCACTGAAGGTGGAAGAACTGTGATCCACAGTTCCACAATTCCCAAAAACTTTCGTTTTATACCGAATTATTTGTAGAATTTGAACTTTACTTCACATATTTATGGGATTGCTCTGATCAAACCTGCACATCGTTAAAATGGGTAGATTTATTTAAATCGTTATGTAAAAAGTCGCGGCATTCAACACAAGAGCCTCCTAGATAATGTGGGGAAACACTGGCTCAAAGTCACTGCCTCCTAGATAATGTGGGGAAACACTGGCTCAAAGTCACTGCCTCCTAGATCATGTGGGGAAACACTGGCTCAAAGTCACTGCCTCCTAGATAATGTGGGGAAACACTGGCTCAAAGTCACTGCCTCCTAGATAATGTGGGGAAACACTGGCTCAAAGTCACTGCCTCCTAGATCATGTGGGGAGACACTGGCTCAAAGTCACTGCCAGGCGGATAAGCCGGGAAGTCTTCCGTGAAACTTTGGTTCACGGCACACGATGATTGCGGAGATTAGAAGTCTCGTAATAACGTTGTGTGCGCTCGTCTGAATCTTCCAGCCAGTGTTGCAAGCTCAGTTTCGGCGGTGTTGTTGTTGTTGCCATGCTTGGCCTGGCAGATTACTTCATGCTCTGATCTCCTTCTTTTGTTTGGCATGCTGTAATGTGTTAATACATCAATAAATACAATTCGTTTGCCAAGGCATCCTGCTATAGCCGTGGTAAAACATTGTGGTGATAGCGTCATACAGTAAGTGTAATCCTGGGTGATGTCACGTCTAAATTCTGCAATGTATGAATGCAATGCTGTCAATGGATTATCCGTCGATATTTTTCCTTACCAAGAAATGCTATTCGATCTCGGCTTCGTAAATTATTTTACTTTTTTATGATTGTAACCAACGATATTTTTGTTGGTTGTTCTGATTTCCAAAAAAAATATTGTGAAGATTGTAAGACCTGAGTCTATAGTCCCTTTAATAAATTTCAATCTCAAGTGCCATTTTTACTATTGTTTGTCATATTTGGTGAATGCAAATAAATGATTTTATATATTTCTATAAATCTAAAATTATAACTTTCAGTCTTGATTAGTACACTGTTCACGTTCAGTGTTCCTAATTCGGGTTGTGTCCCAATTCTCTTTCCAATGCACAAGTAAAAGCAACGTAGAAAAAGTCGTCTCATTAACAAATTTGGGACAATTTCGATTTTGTATTGAATTGAATCGTGTGACGTACGTATGTTGTTGTCTGAGTGTATTCCTTGTGAAACTGATCTACCTTATTACTCTCCGTGTAATTAGACGTCTACTTATAGTTTCCTTCCGCTGATGGTATTTCAAGGTCGCCGTACAGGTATAGCGAGCGATACACACACATCGCCGACACCGCCACGGTTTATATCGTGGGAACTGTTAAGTAGGCTGATACCGGCCAACATATTATCAAAATGTATTTACAGTAGGGCGAGATCATAAAAAGTTGCGAATTAGTCGTTCTACTTCTTCGCTTTCGCACAAGTTGATGTCAAAATAAAAGCTTTCGGTTGTCGGTGGACGCCTTCCCTTTTCATAGACAGCGTTCACTAGTTTAGTACTTCCTAATATAGATATATTTAAACGGTTAAACCTCAGTTGCACCGAATTCCGCCGCGAGCCCCGAACCAGAGGTAACCTCTTGATGTCGCGGTGTAACTCGGTGTACCTTGGTGTAACCTCGTGATGCTAGGCTAGGGTGCACTGCCTCCTAGATGGTACTCGTGAACGAAGAACCACGAGTAGCATCTAGGAGGCAGTGCTATGGTAATGTAACCAATGACGTACATAAGCTTTGCGTAGGTCCACACATGGCTACATATTACTATTATTTATAGAGTTGTGCTGGTATTTATCTGGTTCAGGTTTTTGGGTCGGGCAGGGAAAAAATGGCCGCAATCAATCTTACTTCTAAAGAATGAAACATTATTCCAAATTCATTCCCTAGATTTTCATTGAATTGTAATTTTTTGTATGTGACGATTAATTAAAACATTATCTGGACCGGCGCCTCCACCATCCCCCCCCACAAAAAAAACATCGTTATTCAGATCCTCTTGGGCAGGTTCCGAAGAGACACAGAATAATATATTATCGTGGTTTTAAAATAATAGCGCCTACTTGTTCCATGATTGTCACAAGTGTTACAGTGCATCAGATCAGAGCTGTCTGCCGGCTGCTGCGTCCTAGAACCCGCGCTGTGTCCCACTTACTTCCTGCAATTTGAGCACAGGACGGCACGCAACGCGAGGAAGCTATTACATTGGACTTGACGGAGATTTCTTTAGCACGATTCACTCTTATAGATTTCTTCTTCGCTCTGACTCGATGATTGTTGAGTTATTGGCTGGCCCCGTCTCTGCTCTGCATAGAATACTTGACAGTGTTTTATTTTATATGGACATCAATCCAGAAATTAAATATCATCTCGGCCTGGTATCGAATCCGGGTCTCCCGCTTCCAATCATTTGTTGACTTCTGAAACCTCAAAACTATGTTTAGCTCTGCTGTGATCGAGAAGTGACAAATATATAACTAATAAGCCGTATGAGACGGTCTACTGCATGTAGGTATAGGAATTAGACTTGTTTCTTTGGGTGTGCGCTGTATGGCATGGCTACCACTTGAGCTAACCCGTCCAGTTTGAATTAGTTTTCTGAGGACCTAAATTTAGACTCTTATATTCTGAAGAACTCACATGACAACTTGCACACCCATGATCCAGTAAAATGTTAGTTTCTTATTTCATCATTTTGTTTAGTCAGACCAGTGAGAAAGATTATTCTTGGACAAGCTGTAAAACATGTGTCTTCCATATTTAGCCACTTTATACTTCCGTGAATATTTACGAGATGACTATGGGCCTTCAGAAGATTTAGAGCACCTCAGGGAAGACGTATGCTTTACAAAACGTGTTTGTTTGTGTTGTGGTCCAGTTGTAAATAAACAAACAACATGTAGAGTGAAACAATGCCACGATAAATAACCCCCCTGTGGTCGCTGGGTCGGATGGTTAGTTTGTCAGGTTGTCGGCTGTGGCTCGAGCGGCGGTCGCTGTAATGGCTGTAATTTAAATTAAGGAGGATGTCGTTGATTCGTCTCAACTGCCGATGAATGGATGAATGTGGCGGGCGGGGGTCTTGCTTGTTATCATTGCACTTGGAGCCCGCGTCTGCCCACCGCCGCTATCTCCCCTCTTGAAGCACGCTCTGAAGTCTAGCGGAGGCGGGCGAGTTATGTGGCATCCACTCTCTTGCCATGCGCTTGCTTCTTCATTTACCGACAGTATTGGCTCCAGACTCTAATTTGGGAGGTCCCGGGTTCGAATCCCGTCCAGACAGGCAATTCTGAACGAAGGTTTTTCCCACAGAAATTCCCTCCCCTTTCACCGAAGAGGGTTACACTAGGACCAGGTAATTCTTATGTGTACCCTACAGCGGGGATCCTACAAAACGTTTGTTCCCAGGTTGTGAGCCGATCTAGACTCGGATGCAGTTAGACATATAACGATCAGCAGGGTGCTGGCACCCGACCCTGTGGCCCGATATTAGGCTCGCTTCTTCTCATGCAGAACCCAGCTACAATGGCTGCCGCCGTTCAAGGGTTTATGTTAGCATCCATCCACGTAACATTATGTTGGCCCGATACAAAGAAAGATATGCAATGTTTTTGCACACCTTCAGCACCATAACAATGTTCACATGGCAGATAAAAACTACACCACCCACCAAAAAAATTAACAATGCAACATGTGAGCACCGATTGCCATGTGGAGAATCAGAAAGTGTATCGATAATAAGCTGACGATGTGAGAAAATATCCTTCAAATAATTATCAAATAAGTCCCACATCTAGGTCTTCAATAAGGTATTCATCTCTACTTTGTTTTAATATTATGCACCTGCAGCCAATGGTAATATCGCAGCACGGCGCGTGCACAAAACCTTCCCCAAGTAGTTCTCTAGTTGCCGCTGCACGGCAGCACCTGACGGTGCCCCTGCCACGAGTTTACTACACCCGCTTTACTGGTCGCTCCCTGCAGCCAGCACGGCGCGTGCACAAAACCTTCCCCAAGTAGTTCTCTAGTTGCCGCTGCACGGCAGCACCTGACGGTGCCCCTGCAACGAGTATTACTACACCCGCTTTACAGCGTCGATAATAGTAGATCCCCTAATGCAGCAATGCTACAGCGTTCGTTTCAAAACTAGAGACAAAGTGTTGACTGTTGTTCGCAAGAAACAGATCAGCGTCGCATGCGTTTTATCTGCAACAACAATCAGTAGAGGACAAGAACTATATGACATGTGAATTATATGCAACCCTCTCATGTGAACGGGCCGATGTTCTTTTCCAACAACCTGGAAATTATACTCGTTTTAAATAGATTTTGAATCTGAGCTTACGCATGAATTTTTAAGTCCAAACAGTTTAAATGTAGGCCTACAAACAAATGGTTAGAACAGGTGCTCGGAATCGGATGCGTATTTTAAAAATAACAGTTTTGAAAAAGCCTACCTCGTCTAAAAACTACTTTACTGTGTTTAATGTCTCAAAACACAGTCAATGGAGGCGCGACCAAAAAAAAATAGATGAGATTAAAATATGAAGTTTAAATTAATGGGGTTCGACCAATGATGTTGAGTAGGCCTAGTCTTTTTGAAAATTATTTTTCATGTTTGACAACTGATTGTTCAAAATTTGTTTGAAGTGTGACTATCTCAATCTGCGCCCGGGATTATTTCGGAATCAATGTGTGCGGAAGCTAAAGGTCATCATCAATAGAAGTGTAGCATTGTTTGTTCCTTGGTGCAGTGCAGTGCAGTTGAGCGTGTTCCGTGAGAGCACCGAGTGTAGCCTATTGTTCTGCTAGTCCATGCGAACTCGCCGCATTCTCAGAGATGTCGCAGTTGCCTAGGAAACACGGGCTTAGTCTTACGACACAATTGAACATAGAAAGCGTGGGGATTCCAATGTACGCCAGGTGTAGACATCACAGATACTAAATATTAATTCCGCGGTGTGGGTTTGTTTTAAATTTCCTGTACTTTGTTGAGTTCCGTACGATTTGAGTTTGTATCATCTCCGACTTGAAATCTACATCATTGGTGTGAGCAGAAAGACACAGTTGATAGAACTGCAACTCTGAAAATTCTTGATAGAGCTGCGTTCAGATACGGTTTGTTGATTATTGGAATCAAAGGATTAATTAAACAAAAAAGCAAAAAACGCAATAGATGCTATACATAAATTCAACGAGTACAGAGGACAAAGTGTAAGCCATTGTGTTCATAGCTGCCTGCATTGCTTCGTCGTTTTGTGATCGTAATGGCTCAATCGTCTAGTTTTTCGCACGAGTCACGACATATTATTGCTAATGAGATGTGACGTGGTTTCCATGGAGTCTTACAAGTCTCATGTACACTTGGCTGCGATTGCAATTATCCAATACGCGGGTGATTGTGTTTCCCATGTGTGCCCTGATGTCGCGTCATACGCCCACTCTGGTTACCCAATGCGCAGCATTCACACACATCGCGCTTGTTGTGTTCCGTAAAGGCGACCGGTCGACCATTCTGGGCTCGACTGGGTTTTGTTTATTTTCATTGTTTCACTCAACGTCTGATTGTTGGGGTACTGCCCTGGCTCCGAAATGGTGCTTGCATGTACAAGGGCGTGTTTTAATGAAAAATTGTGATATCTCGTTAAAATGTTAGATAAATAATATCATTTACTAAATAAATGAATGATTTGAATGAAAGAATGAATGAATTATTTTCTACCCATGTGTAGTTACAGGAACATTGTCGGAAGTTGACATTATTCCATGATTTTCACTGAAAGAATTTGAAATAACCGCGCTTTCTTCAAGACCAGTCCACGACCGAAATAAAACTGTGGGGTTCTTGGTCTCGACCACAACAGTCAAAACAGCAACGCATTGCATACGTTTCTTGCAAAATGTGATCTGTCATTGGTGCGAATTGTGTTTACTTAAATTCCATTCGTCGAAGACTGGTCGTTCTGGTCGCCTTTGCGGAACACAGTAGTGTTGACATTGCCAACAGTCACAACAAATGCACATGGCTGGAATAGCGCGTCATAACTCACAGTCACAACTCCCACTCAATCCAAGATCTAGCTCATCTCCCTCCTTCCTTGTACCATGCACCAAGTCCAAACCCAAGGAAGAATTGCTTCTCTTCTTTAGGCTGGACTGGACCACACGCCGTCTGTGCAAAGTGTGAAGCTCCATTTGAATCCATATTATACTTCTAAAACTTTTGTTTACTTTTTCACTACCCTACTTATTGCCATCCTCAAGATCACTTAAGCGCCTGTCAGACGATTGAGAAAATCGCGCGAGTTGGCTCGCGCGAGTAACTCTCTGGGAGTAGGCCTACACTTGTTTACATGGAACTCACCGCCTCCCCGTCAGACGGTGAGCCAGCTCGCGCGAGCTCGCGCTCGCTACGAAAAATGTCCAGCCTGTTCAACTTCCTAGCAAGTCGAGGTAGCGAGAGCCAATCAGAACCCACTACCATAACACGTGACCAGTGAACACCAATAGGTGGCGTTGTTGTTACCTTCATTGACTGTCGTGTGACAAGGATGGTAATAAACTCGCGCGAGCCAACTCGCGCGATTTTCTCAATCGTGTGACAGCCGCTTTAGAGAATCAAGACTGTAACAACGCTGCAATTCACGCATGCACATATCTTATAGACTTACAGAATGAGCATAGGTATTCTCATTGAAGTGTGCACGATTCATGATCATGGGGAAATTTGACCTGAATGGTCAGATGGGTGGAAATAAGCAGGCATGTCGAAATGTGACCCAAAGGTACTTTACTCTTCTCCCTGGCCAAAATCAAATGCAGCATGATCTCATTTAGTGGGTTTGGGTGGGCGCCTAGATCCGGGGGATTATACTAGTAAATATTTACAACTAATGTGAAATGTTTCTCTTCCCAGATTTCAATTTGTTGGACGCTTCTTGGCGTTACTCCTCCTACATCAGTGTACTTAACTAACGCGTCTAGTGTAGCTTACTCCTCCTACACCAGCGTAACTAATAACTAACTTGTTTGTATTCAAAGGAGGGAGGCACAAAACACCAGGTTATATCACAGAACAGAAACACGTACACCTCTAACTCAGGGCATTGTCTACTTATACAACCACAAGTGACCTTGGACGTCAGATATGTGAGACCTGTCTGGATATACACAAGCCAAGACTTACTTATCCATTCAGACTCCAGCAGAAGTAATAATATGAAATATACCCTTCCTAAGTTGTAATGTATAGCGACAAGAGCCCAGTCCATCAGTAAACAGTTTGCCGGTACCGCACAGAGCTACGTAGGAGTAAGTAGCCTATTGTTCTGTAACTCAGCTGTCGCCCACCACAGACAACACCGCAGAGAATCTAGTTTTGGAACTAGGAAGTGTAATCCAAGCTATACCACGCACGTGTACTGCACGTGTGTGTGGCGCCATGTTGTGAGAGTGGGAGTGAGTGTGTGCGGAAACTGGCGATCAGAAATAGTCTTTGTGAGTCATTCAATCAAGCCTAGATTGCCAGGCGTGCAAGCTAAACACAATCCGCTGGTGTTTATAGCGAATGTGGGTGGGGAGTGCTGGTTAGCTCGTCGCGGTTACGTTGGTATTCCTGTGAAGCGGTCGTCACCGCAAGCAATCCCTCACAGGTTGCTGGAACTGTCGGCACATTCAGCAAACAAATAGTGCCTAACTAACTCGCCTGTTGTAATCACCGTGATTAGCTCCCTGTGGTCGGGAGTAGCCTGGCCTGGGGCTGGGGTATAGGAGAACACAACAGGTAGATAGATGTGAGCTAGGTGAAGACCATCAGTGATACCATCACTCGAGGGGACGGCCGACTTGTGTTTCCCCTTCTCAGATTCCACCATTGGATTGATTGAATACCAGTTCCGAGGATTTTCTCGTTTTTGGACCATTTTCTGGCTAAGTGGGATTTAACTGTGAGAATACAGTATCATTATACCGACCGTGGATGTGCGGTTTTCAAAACAAAATGATTAGGCCGTGGATGTGCGGTTTTCATTGCAAAAAAATAAGTGGTTATATTTGATAGCCTGTCAGTTTGTTTATTATAAGCAGTTTGAAGAAATTTAATAACATTACATTTTACAAATGCAGAATAATTATTTAAAACCTAAAATGTGAAAGCTTAGGCCTACTTCGCATTCAATACTTGAGACAGCTAATTGTAAATGTTTTGTTTGAAAGAGCTATTTTTTTTACTGATGGCAATTGCGTTTTAAACATTATTTGATTTAGTACCCTCTCGGTATCGCCACTAACGATATTAATAATATGTTATTTTGTGCCCACATTATTACATACATTTTGTCTCTCACATCTCACCTAAGTGTAAGACATATCTTCCACTCGCTTGGTTACAATCTTGAAGCGTTTAGTCTCATCTCACACCGACGAGAAGAGAGTCTTGTATGGCTTCGGTCCTGGGTACATACCGATCTCAAGATGGGGTTGGGCGAGGGTGTGGGGCGTCTCACATCCTGCCGCGCGGGCAGCTGGTACCCGTACGGCACCGCGCCATGTGGTCAGGGCGCTCAGGTTCGACAGGTGGGCTCCAGACATTAACAACTGCACTCGTCTACTCCAGGAGTAAACAAACACTCTCGCGTGCTCCTGGGCTCCAGACAACTGCACTCGTCTACTCCAGGAGTAAACAAACACTCTCGCGTGCTCCTCGTCTGTTTGTTTACGTGGTCTCGGAGTGATGCCTAGGTAGTCATGTTCATCATCTTTCTGGAGTAATACATTGTCTACACTGGTGCCAATCCCCAAAACTAAACCAACATTCACAAGTCCAAATCAAATCATCGGTGTTGAGTATTGAGTAGATCTAAAGGAGGGTCGTACACATAGGTCGCTCGATACAAGTGAGTAGAGTTGTAGACTGGGGGTCCTCCTGCCTCTCAACAGGCATGGTTGCCCAGTCGTTCATACTGCGATTAGTTCTCATTGTGCACTTGATAGTTAGAAGGGTCATCAAGTACTAGAACTAGAGGGAGGAAGTAGGTCACTCCTCCTGGTTGAGTAGGCGAATAATGCTCTGTGCTAGGTGCTAGGTGCTAGGGGCTAGGTACTAGGGGCTAGTGGCTAGGTACTAGGTGTTAAGGCTAGGGGCTAGGTGTTAGGGGCTAGGTCTAGGTGCTAGGTGCTAGATGCTAGATGCTAGATGCTAGATGCTAGATGTTAGATGCTAGGTGCTAGGGACATGGACACCTCCGCCTGATTCAGCCTCTATGCAGCCACACAATGAGGTAATTAGCTTACGTGAGAATTATTACGAACAACTCAACTCAAGCAAAACAACATTCCTTCATTTCCTTCACACATTTTACACGAGGAAGGACGTTGCAGATAGTAGGTTATATATAAAGCTGCTTTGATCATAGGATAATATTATTGTATTGTTTGGTTTCCTGACTCAAATATATTCTTTGTACGGGGATACACTTGGCTACTGCCAACCTAAAAATACGTACAGTTAATAAAAACAATGAAGGTAAAATCAATACACCCCCTTAATTTATAGTCTTTGTAAAATCAGGATTTTAACTTTTCACTGATTCCATCCAGATGTCAAAAGTAGCAAAGTTTGGTTGTAACTCAAAATATTTTTGTTGCCTCGGTTGCCTCATCATAATGATAAATATTTTGCACATTTAACTATTTTCTAGATCTTGGAGACGCTTTTATTCTTTTCAGATCTAGATCAACAATAATTCACGGTCATAATCGCGTTGTATATCTAACCTTCACGAAACTCTGCATATCACACAGCACAAGTTGTTTGTTTGTTTATGAAGAGCACGTGGTCACAGGTAGCTCCGTAAACAACACACGCGAGACAGAAGGGCCTAAGTGACCTACAAGGTCAGGTTGGTCGTATCTTGAGTCCCGCATCGCACGTACGCATGGGCGTCGCAGTCAACATGTGGAGCAACAGTGAGGCTCGAGTGAGTGCAATGCGCCGGACTCGGACACGCCAACATGCTACAATAGCATTACCAGGGAAACGCCACAGTCGTTGTTAAACGAGTGAGTAAGACAAGTGTTGAGTACCCGGGAACATTCCCTTTCCTCCCCTATACCTAAGGCTGGATCAAGCCCAGTATGGGGAATGATACCGGGTACTCAACACATGGCTCACTCACTCGTTTAACAACGACTTTGGCGTTTCCCTATATATTGCAGGCTGTGGCCTTTTTTACATATGAAAAATCGAAATAAATGCTATCGATATTGTAAAAAATCACATTTTTATCTGTTGTAGAATTAAATCGCAATGGATCTAGCTGATTTTGTTAACAATTTTCAGTAAACTCGCACCGGATGTCTGTTTAAAATTTCAGCGCAATGTGTTAAAGCGGTTCGGCTGATTTTCGACGTACAGGCAGACAGACACACAGAATCACAGACTCACAGAATAAGCACAGTTTGAGTTGAATGGAGACACTCAGTCGCTCCGCTCCCTTGTTTAATTATAGTAGTTACAAAAATATGCGTTGTTGTTTCACCTAGGTACAAATCAGTTATAAAAATTGATTGATTTTCATTGGACCACGTCATAATGGTGAATATGAATATAAATATTAAATAAAAAAGTCAATTTGAGAAGCTATCTCGTCCTCAACCGGGAATTGAGCCCTGGTCCTAACCATCTAGAGAATATGCAAATATGAGTAAATAAACCCACGCGCTCGTCCGATGAGCTATGATGTATAAGGTAGCTGCACATTGCACATTGATTGTTGTAGGTGCATAGGTACCTCGGTAGGTATTTACTCAGTAAGGCCCCACCTAAATCACTTCACACTCTTTCTCGTAAATGTTTTTCAAGTGGAAACATTGAATGATGATTTGTTATAATCAGCACGTCTACAGCATATGGATATACTACAACCGTACAGTGGCAATAATCTCCAGCAAACGAACGTGCATACATGATGTACATGGTGTGAGAACGCACTCTGCATACTAATATGAGTTTGTTCCGCACTTTCTATTCCATACGCATCTTGGATATGTACAATCTTGTGTGTTTGATGCATGGATAATGTAATTCACACCTTCATCTTGACAATACGCTTACAAGCGTGAGGAAGGGATTTCAACAAACCATCTATCCACACTGAATACACTGTCGCGATACAAAACTCGGGTATTCCCCTAGTCTGGTCTGGTGCTCGCTTCGTCGTGGACGTGCAAACTAAACTACCCCGCGCTCGATTAATCTGTGTGTAGTGTAAAATAATCGTAAGCTTCGTGATTATGTTAGTTTCTAACATAAAATGCGGGGGTTGAGTGTAAAATATACTTAGAATTGTCAATATTCTATACAATTCAGAAATCACAAATCCTTCTCGATGAGGTCCCCCCCTCATAGGTCCTACAAACCCGAAGAGGGAGACCCAGGTTCAAACCCCGATCGAGTTTTATTTCTCACTTGTATTCTATATTTTAAATTTCACGTTTCACTTGTATAGTCCACGAAATATGGTGAGAGCTGGCGGAAAATCTTTGATTTTAAAATCCTCTTGTATTGCTAAGTGTTTCACAAGTTGGTCACTTGTCAGGTAGCTACAGGAATACCCAAAGTGTATGACGAAACATTTTACTTTAACCCTATTCTAGGAGATGGAGTTATTATCTTTTTGGCCATCCTGAATAATATAACTCAATACATTGAGAAGAACATGGGTTTTTTGAAACCTATTTACTCCCTCTCTTTCTTTCGTGTCTTTCTCTATCACGCAAAGGGTTGGATCCCTTTATGTTTGGAACACGTTGAGGTAGATTTGTGTGGTTAATTGAATTTCGAGCTCGACGACGTATTGTCAGCACTGATCCGGCAGACAGTGAAGAAAGGGCCAGCAAGTTTGTTTTGACCATTGACGCCATGCTTGCTTTTAGAAGAAGGATGCACAAACTTGACTCTAGTTGACATATTCCTCATTTGTGTCCCATTCTGTCAGCCTCGGTCCCAGTAGAGGGACCGCTGTCGCGGGGGGGGGGGGGGGCAAGGCTCTACGGGCCCTAAGATAATCAGCAATTAAGAAAAACATACATTTAAAAAACAAATAATAATCAACAAAAATAATTAATGTTCTTCCAAATAAGTATGAAAATTACAAATACAACATTTGATAATTTGATGACTTATTTATTATAAACTAGACAAACAGGTTTTTTGAATGTGTAGATTGAAAGCAGAGACGATTGGTGGAAATCAATTTTCAAAAAATTTCAATCGAATAAGTTTGTTCTTATCTATCTGTGATGATTCAATAAATAAATAAATAAAAAAATAAATAAAAATTGTATTTAGAGTCTACTCACTCAGTTATATAACTAATTTTCAGTGGGGGACAGTAAATTAAAGTGACCAAGCCAACCCTGTAGGCCCCGACGCAATCGACGAGTGAGCGATAACCAACCAAAGATCGATATTTATAATAGGAGAAATATAGCAATCAGATGGTATGGACAGTGCGAACACCCGCGGATCAACGCCAGAATCAACAAGGCCGATTCAGAACACTCTGAATTTATTATGTGCTTCGTTGCTGGGACGGCTCCAAAGTCACCGTTTACAAACTCCTTAGACAAGAACTGATGGACTTTAGTCCGAATCAGAAGTTAAAAAACTTCTGACTTAAGCAGGAGTCGAACCCTGGATCTTCTGCATTGGGTTAGATACGCTAACCACAAGACCAACGAGCCACACATTTCATTGTGATGCAAGATGCAAAATGCAAAAAATGCAGAAGTCGTGGCGCGAAGAAGAAAAAATTAGGTCAGATTTGTGGCGGAAATGTATACAGCACACTTTAAAAGTTGAACAATCGTATGCAAATTAATACACATTGTCGTAAATCTGCAAGATGAGATGACACCGACAGCAATGAGACTTCTAGTATGACACTCCCATTATTAAAATTAACCCATCTTTTACCGATACTCTGGAAAATCGCAACATACGAATATTTATAGAATTATAAATAAAATCGCAATTATGCGATTTCTAGTATTTTATTGTTGTGAAATAGCTTGTTATTACATTGCCATTAAGAAGTGACAATAATAATTACCAATCATGCCAACATCATTTTGAGAATGTATTAACAGGTGGTTAGGGTAGGGGATGAAAGATGAAAGAAATGCGCGTTATGCACTCACTCAAACACTGCAAATTGGGATGTACATCAAATTGGGCCGTTTATACCGTATTTCAGTTTAATGTGTTTTTTAGTCTCCCGGTAGCGAGGACGATCCGATCACTGACCACTCAAGTCTTTCAATACCTGACAACTTGTAGTAGTCAACCCCCTGATGAGCGCCAAAAGCCGCCAGCTCTCACGATATTTCGTGGACTGTACCAACCGAAGCGAGTGCTGTACAATGTACATACAGCATCATGGCCTGGACCTCGCCAGCCTCTAGTTCTCCTGGGTGCACGTCTCTAAGGTTATTATGTCTCCTAGCTCTGGTGTGGGCGTCTGTTTGCTCGCTCTACCTAGTGCAGAGAACAATGCCTCCTTGTTGTTCCGTGATTAATTGACGCGATACGCCGGCTAAAGTGTTTCTTGAACGCGCTTGGTCGGAGCGAGGCGGATCATATATCTGGACCAGGTTATAGATTGCACTCGCACTCGCATGGAGGCCGAACCGCAAACTTCAGTAATCAGTAGTCACATTGTGCACGGCATTTGGATGCGGACCCTCACCCAATCGAGTGATGTACTCTCAACCGGAAAATGATCATATTTTGGTTCTGTTTTCACCTTCCGAAATATATCCATGCCATATTTTCTAAATAAGTATTAAATTATCGATGTTTGAGGGTGAAAAATGGGAAACAGAAACGAGAAAATGTCCGATTTCCCTTCATGTAATCCGAAAAGTACGATATTGCTGCACTCTGGACGCCGAGCGTCAGCACCTGAGCACCCAACCCTCTTAAAGCTGTTTCCTGTGAGCCTTCAAGAAGTCAAAGTCCATACAAAATGTTTATTTTTTTCGTATTCTTCAATTTAGTTGCCCATTAGAGTGAGGGCGAGCTTCATATTGTACAGCTCAACTAGGTCTGTCAAGAAACTCGTAATCTCAGCTGTCATAGCCGATAACAATAGCTGTAACAAGTTAACAATGCCCGGGATCTGGGCTTGTGTTTTTTAACACTACCATCGACATGTCGAGTACATTCCTTGTTTTGTCTGGATCCTCCAGACCTGTGCGAGTCAACTTTACATCAGTTCCCTCATGGTAATCGGAAAAGTATATCCGAGTTTGGGTTTCATTTATGATTTTGGACCAAATTTGTCTTCAGACAGTTCTCTCTCTGTCTCGGGAAGCCTGGAATCTCCATTCATACAAAGTACTCCCATCTGTAAACAATCTGGGCACTTCACTGTTCGCCCCGTCCCGGAAACCCATTCACGTCCTCGTCTTCAGAGAGACAGGGGGCGGTGGACACGACTGCAGAAGAAGAGAGAAGAGGGCGGTGGACGTGTCCTCAGCTTCCGGTCGTCCTTTCATCGGGAGAGCATCGTACTGCACACGTGCCTCGCTGCTTCCGGCGCGCACTGTTGGACCCTTCACATCTCGTCTTGCACGAGGAGCGAAGAATAGGGTCCGCGCATGTTGGTTGGCGGGGACACTCGAGTGCTCTGCCAAGGGGCGGGGGGCAAACGTGGCACGGGCACCCGGCAATGTAACTACATGCTAGCCACCTGTAGAACATTCAATCCGAAAGGAGTTTGAAAAAATAATATACCTTTTATTTTTTAAACTTTATATCCTTTACAAATTTGTCGTTCCGAATGGTATTTAATTATTACCTGCTCGTAATGTACTATAATTAAAACTCCTTGTGTCTCTGGCCTGTGTATACTTTGTAAAGTGCGTTTGTTCATCATTGTTTGCTCTACCATATGTCGTCGTTTATGTAAATCACTCCTGGTGTTGATCCAGTCGGGCGAGATGTCAACACGCACGCACCCTCCTCGTGCCGGCTGCGGGCCACCCCCACTTCCTGCCCCCACCCCCACCCCGTGCAACACGTGCTGTCTGTCTGTCTGTCTGCTCCGGTTACCCCTTCTTGTACTCGACACTCTGGGACGTGGCACAGCTGTTGAACGTGGGCTTAGGTGTCTCAGGGACCCTCCCCTCTTCAGGTGACATTAGGGAGATTGTTAGGCACTCTGACAGATGCTTATTTTACCGTCCGCGAGGCACATACACAATTAGGGCGCTGGTCCAAACGTTGACTCTACTGTGGCGATTCCTTATCATCGTGTAAATCTATCCACCACATCATCGTCTCGAATAGCCTTAGTGCGTTAAAACAGACAACAAAACATCAAATCAAATCCTGAATCTAACCGTCAAATAAGAGTCTCGCGTCTTGCAAATCTTCAGACTCGCTCAAGCATAATATGTTTCTGTGCAGAGAGCTTCTCTTACGGACACTGTATAATCTAACCAGTTCTGTTACTTTCATTCTTGTGCACTGGAATTCCCAGTCGTGGAATTATTATTTTATGCAGATTTGTGTGAAATAGTTTAGTGTCACACACTATGTACATATCTTATTTTTATTTTTTAAAATAATGTCCTAGTAAGAGTTACTAGTGGCTTTCCCAAGGTTACGTGAGTTATTGTTCCATCTTCAGTATTCTCAGGCTCTGTCCAAGATACCGCAAGGACCTGACCTATAACGCTATGTACGGTCCACTCATGTCGCCAGCATGTCTGCCTGTAGTGATCTTTATTCTTGATTAAATACTAAATTCTTAATAGAGAAATCGCTGTATATGTTTTCTTACATAAATAGAAGAAAATGTATGAAAGCCTTGAAATCAACTAGGCCTGTGCGGGCAGAGGTTTTGCCAGTCGGGTGGGTTCGAGTGGGTTCGGGTACTAAACTGCTTCGGGTTTCCGGGTCAGGTAGGGAACAGACGACCGCTGTGATACTGTACGTGAAAAAATATATTCAATTTTACTTGTGACGAATAAAATTGTCTCCGAATTCATTTTCTATTGTCTGTTTTTTTATTGAATCACATTTTATACATAAAACTTGTCTGGACCGGCACCTCCACCCCCCCCCATCCCCAAAAATATTTTGTACCAAAATGGAACACTAATCACATCGTCCACCATCCTACACAACATAATATTTTTTTGTTACTCTGAATGGGGACCCTATTCGTATGATCGTTGAGACGCTATAAGTATAGACCGATCAATTAAAAAGTTTCTTTCCTCAGTTGAAAACTTGTGATTGTTGTAGAGCTATGCTAATGTGAGATGTGAGATGTTTGCTTGATGCTGCTATAGTAGTATGGGCGTCAATTTCGCCAATGACCTATTCTTCAAGTTGAGCATGTGGAATGTTGCTAGCAGCTATGCTAATGTGAGCTATGTGGAGCTACGCATGTGTTGCTGGTGCCGAGGTGTCGCCCTACACAGTACGCACGTCAGCAACGTTACAATGTTAATTAGCAGACATTTCCGGAATGCAACTGGTGGTCTCGGTTTTCTATCAGAAGAATACTTCCATTCTGTTTGCTCAGAACGCGATGCTGGTCTAGGCCTGGCTGTGTTATCCGCGCAATCTGATATCAGAGTTCTCGAGTGCCTGACTTGACTCTCTCAACCTAAGACAGATGTTCTCCCCACCTCTGTCTCCCTCTGTGCGACCTGACGCCCTGGGCAGGACTCTCATGTTAGTTACGTTTGCTACGTTAGTGCTACGTTAGTGCTACGTTAGTGCTACGTTAGTGCTACGTTAGTGCTACGTTAGCGTTGGTTAGTGCTCAAATTGGGTCATTAATGCTTTCATAGAAAAACACAAAAATTAGATTTTATTTTGGGGTGGACAAGTTCTCTTATAGTTAGCAAATTATGCACATGAAGGAATTTTGGATATTGTTTTTACTCATCGCTGGTGCTCTAATTTGGACGGCATTTTCATAATTTTGCTTTTAGTTAAATTTTGTTAACCTTTTTCCTAAAATTGCACACTGCACAGACGTCCTAGTAAGAAAACTAAATGGTACTCACTCCTAACAGAAATATGTGCAATATACATTATACCAACTGACAACTTGGCCTACCTAAATGAAAGTTGAAAAACATTTTCTCATTTGAAAGCACCAACGTCCAAATGAGAGAAAAATAACAACACTGGCGAACTTGACGACACTTCGTCGAGATATCAGATACTGCCCGCCATCTTCTCGAACACGTTCGAATCAGGACATAACATAAATCTCAAACTTATTTTTGTTCCACTATAGCACTGCTTTGACAGGCCTGAGAGCGAGAGCTAGCTGAAACTTTAGACTAAATATTATTCATTTTGACATGTTTATACGATCCAAACCATTTTTTTTCATTTTAAAAGCTGCAATAATTTAACTTTTTACCGCCGCCACATGTAACTTGTCAAGTTTCTGTCAATGGCAAAATAACTAATTTTGTTGTTTTTAGCTCAAGTCTGCAAGTATGATTGATTGTGCTCTTGCTTGTTTATGATGAGCTAGCTGCTTCCGATGCATTTCATGACGTTGTTGTTGTTGTTGCATCAAGAGCAAGGTCAACAATGTGTTGTTGTTGCAACGCTCTGCTCTACATCGTGGCGCAACCACACGGAATTCATGAGTTGTTCACCAGTAACAATACGGTGCCATACTGTGGAATCTATTGTATTGTAGGCCCTACGAGAGCTGCATTATATTTTCGGATTTTGGAGGGATTTTTAACTTCTGGATTGATTTCCATAAAATCAATGAATGCAATGCAGTCCGCACATATCATTACATCCACAGCTATACCCTATGAGGAGGATAACAAAGACACATTCAAGGCAACCATCACTTCGTTGTAGTATCGTCTAGTTAACAAGATAATGGGCGGTCTAATCATTCAATTCATTCGGTCTTTCTTACTACTTTAATGAGTAATGACTCTGATCCGCCGCTATACTGCCATGTTGTAATCGAGTGTAATTTCCCAAGTAGGTGTCAGACTGCGGCTTCCTAGTGTGTGTCAGACTGCGTTGTATCAGACTGCTCTTTGATCGCAGACGCGGTCCTAGAGTGTCAGAAACGTTCCAGTGGACAGACTGCAGTTGAATGCCTTGATCG
Organism: Sweltsa coloradensis; assembly: GCA_024449915.1. Taxonomy (NCBI): domain Eukaryota; kingdom Metazoa; phylum Arthropoda; class Insecta; order Plecoptera; family Chloroperlidae; genus Sweltsa; species Sweltsa coloradensis. The sequence continues at coordinate 43,878 of JAMZAV010002245.1, read as the reverse complement.
TCGAAGGAGAGTTAACACAACATGAATTGCATTGTTGAGGTTTAGTTCTTATGGAGCACGAACCATATGTCCCGGCATGCTGGAGGCTTCACTCAAGACTAATAATAGGCCCTCAAGAGTTAGCTTATACATCTGGATGCCCTCACTTGTGTAGCAGGGTTTGCCAATCACATGTGATGCAATGGACACGCTTGTGTGAGATCACCACGTCCAGGTTACCGACCTAAAGGCTTTATCACTGTCGCTCACGATATGAGATGTCAATGTGAGAGGTGCATCATTCTCTTTGGTGACGAGGTTAGATACCTTGGAAAAATAAACAATAAAGGCTCGATGATTTCCACCAGTACGGAGACATCAATAAAGGAGGTAGTGAAACGTGGAGCTATTTTTCTAAATCTTGTCCACATGTATAAAAGCGACATCCTTCCCCGTTTTTCTTTTTAAAACGAAAGGGTATATGTAATAGAGTTCGTCTGCACTTGTTGTAAAATGTATAACTTCTGCGATTTCTTCACTTTTCCTTAATTTTGACACGTTTTTTAACCGACAGTGTTGGCTCGAGCGTAAAGCGCGTGACTCTGATTCAGGAGGTCCCGGGTTCTAATCCCGTCCAGACCGGCAATCCTGACTGAAGGTTTTTTCCGAGGTTTTCATCAGTCTGCGAATGCAAGGAATTTAGTCCTCTTAAACAGCCCTCGGGCATCCCTTCACAATTGTCCTATCCGTAACATCCCTAGCATCTGAAGAGGGGCATGAATTGCACCCTGGGTAGGCTAGCCAAAAGAATTATTTCATTATTTATTTGTCGTGTTATTGCCTCGTCTCCAATGGTTTTCCTCGTCTAACCTGAGTTGTTTGTTTGTTCCAGACGACGGTCAAGGTGTACGCGCGGTGTCTACGCAGCGACATCGAGTACAAGACGCTGAGCATCACCTTCCAGACCACCTGTCGTGAGGTGGTCACCTCCCTGCTCAACAAGTACCGCATGCGTCACCGAGACCCCAACCTCTTCTACCTGACCATGGAGGTGACCGTCAGGAAGGCCGGTAAGTCTCACGGTAGAGAATAGTAGAAGTTCGGGGCGGCGAAGACATATCGATCCCGCGTTCGTTGGCTTATTGGGAAGATGTACTCCTCAAGGCTGTCGACAAGTTCTGAGCCAACTCTGTTCGCCTATCTATGAAAACATAACCAAAAAACAGCGAATGAGCTTGGTCCAGAGGGGTGCGCATACATTCATTTATATGACATCACCCTTTCCCTCACCATTAATCATCTGTGCTTTCAACTAAACAAACTGTCAAGGCGCAATCTAAACTGCAAATAGACGATAAATCAAACATGTCAACACACACGAGATCGAGTTAATATTTCTTCCCGACAGAGGGTTGTCAGACTTGTCAGTGTCACACTTGTCTCCTCAGGTTATGCTCTGCGAAGTGAATTATTGAGGACGAGGACATGATCCGTGACGTCAGAGCGCGAGTTTCGACGTGTCCATCCGCGTGGAACGTCACTCTTGTGTTGTCACTAGAAACTGGGGCATAACGCACCGACCGATCTAGATAGGCTCTTTGATGGCGCCATCTTGACACATCCTGTAATTAGCTTTCATTTATTGATCAACAAAAAAAAAAAAAAAAAAAATTGCCTGTCATATTTTGTATCGTAGAATATAATTGCAGCATGACAGTTCACAGTGATTCAGGTGCTTAGATTGAAGATCGCGGATCTTCCGTTGCGCCACACGCCCCGTGAGAGATGCCACTGCTACCTTGACTGACGGTTACCTGCAGGCCCCGTGAGATGATGCCACTGCTACCTTGACTGACGGTTACCTGCCGGTACGCGTCCGCAATGTCAATGCTGTATAGACTGTCGAGTATAGTCACCATAGTGTATGTTTTGTAATTTACTATTTTATTTATAAATACATGTAATAAGCCCAACATTCTGTGACGCATTTCAACTCTTTCTATTTCCATTTTTTAAACTTTAAATGGCTTTTGTAAGACAATTTAGGAAATCCATTGTTGAAAGAATGTGGATTTTATTATATTTCTTTGACTCATACTTTTTATGGTAAGTAATAAAAGTACAATTTGAGCAAAATTAGTGAAGGGTAATGGAAGTTTACCATCTGAAGGAAGACCCCTTGTTTGACATTTTTATTAACATGTTTATGTTTGAAATGGTTAATTACTTTGCCTGTGAGTTGAGTTGTCTCATACATGTTTATGTTGAAATGGTACTTACTTTGCCTGTGAGTTGAGTTGTCTCATACCGACTGGGTCATAATGTGGCATAAGTTGCCACTGCAGTTGCATGTGCTCGGTGTACTGTGCACAAAGCTCACAAACCTTGAAACCTACTAAATTAAGACTAACAACATTGAACTAACTCCGTGTACCGTATTGTTCCAGGTGTCCGGACAGTTCTCGTGCTCGACGAGGAGGCGCGACCTGCCGCGCTGCAGTCCTGCCACCCGCGCGGAGACTCGAGGTAGGTGGCGCCATCTGTGAGCCGTTGCTGAACCTGTGCGAGGCGGAGCTTGATGCTAAGTACGTCTCGCATGATATTCGATTCATGATGATGGAGAGCCCTACAGTCATAGACTTTCGATATTTTGCGTTAAGAAATCACGAATATGTACAAATTTAAACTTTTTAACAAACCTGAAAATCGTGAAAATTATATTATTTTTTAAAAGTATTTGAAAACAAATTTTAGAATAGTGTTACTGTACAGATATTTATTTCTGCTTCTGTGACAACTACCCAAAATTGCAATCATCTGTGGTGTCACCGAGCAAACAGGAATTTTTATAAATAAATAAATAAATTTTATTTAGAGTCTACCCACTCAGTTATATAACTGATTTCAGTGGGACTTTAAATCAAAGCGACCAACAACCCTGCAGGCCCGACGCAATCGAGCGAGTGAGCGATAAACAACAAAAACATAGCATATCTACTGAGTTCGTTGCAGTCCGCAATTAATGTTAACTGTATTTAATATTTACGTAGTATTAGATAGCAGCAAACACTATGCACTGGGAACTCGATGCATGAATGTATGAATGAATGAATAAATTAATTAATAAATTAATAAATTAATGAACGAATGAATGAAGTATGTATGAACACCTTAATTCCATAAAATAATAGTAAATAATTAGGCCTAATACATACACTTATTTTTAAGCACACTGATAAAATAACACAATACCTAGACTAATGTATCATTAGGAATTCTAATACTGAGAGTGTAAGAGGTTAAAAATATTTTAGTTTGATTTGAAATGAATTTATGCTAGATTTTGTAGATTTTGTATCAGATTACTCATACTTGAACCGATGCTGGGTTGTGTACACTACCTGCTCGAATGAAAGGGACTCTGGCAGGTAGTGTCGGACTCGGAGCTTTGAATGTCCACCACCAGAGAGGGTAACGAGTGCGGTTGTGTTGCAGGTTCTCGCTCCAGACGCGGCGAGGAGGTCTAGTGAAGATATACGACAGCGTCCTCATGCCAGGGGTGAGTAGAAGCAGCCTCACTGTCACACTTTGCTCCTTTATGACTGCTTTTAAAGCATTAAGTGCTGGCCATCATTCATAAACCACTTTCGTTGGTGCTGAACGTTTGCCAAAGAAAACTATTTCTATAAATCATACTCTCTAGTTGGTATACATGTGTTCTCTACAATTTAAACCTAGCTTGATATCCAAATTCGGTGAATTTTTCCACTTCACATACTCTAATATTCACCCACCCAAAAAATGTCAACTTCAGGAGGCTGTCTACAAAGAAAATAATTTCTTCGTTTTCTAATAAATTTTCTCCTACTACAGTTGAAAATAACTTTAAATTTACACTTTGGTCATATTACATTAATTTGTTGTGGTTCAAACTTCAAATTGATTCAAATTAACCCTTGCATTCCACATCACAAACTGGTTGGCCATGCAAAAGTGATTATCTTCTATTGCTTTGATCATTCATATGCTGGCAAATAATCGTACACCGGCAAGTTCAGGTCAATAGCTGAAAATTTCAAATTCAAATTCAAATTTTCACGTTTGTACAGTTTAATTTACAATAACACAATTTATATGTATGTGTCCTATTAGCTTATACAAAATAAAGTTTACTAATACTAAGATAAGATAATGTCGTTATTTAGAAACACATAATATGGAATAAATTGTAAATAATCATTAAAGAAAAGTGGCAAGGTTCATTAACAGGCAATCAATAATATTAAGTAATGAGCAAATTTCTGTGAGCATATCTGTAAGGTGATCATTAATTAAGACATAGTAGTAAATGTCTATGTAATAAATTGTAAATAATTATTGATGTGGTAAGGTTCCTTAACAGGCAACATCTACAATAATCTCACTCGTCTGTTCAATCGTTGAATGTTGCACCAAGTAAAGTCTCTAATAAGAGTGCTAATGTTTCAGTCCCAGTACAAGAGCCTGCTGGTGTCTGAGCGCACGACCGTGGACGAGCTAATCCAGATCCTGCTCAACTGCTACAGCTCCAAGGAGCGCGTCGAGCAGTTCTCGCTGTACGAGGCCTGCAAGAGTCAGGAGTACCAGCGCAAGCTGCACCCAGACGACTGTCCGCTGAGGGTGCAGCATTGTTGGCCGACCCCGCCCGAGTTCCACTTCCTCATACGCAGGAACCTGGACTTCAGGCCGAGGAGGAAGGTGAGGACAGTCACAGTCGTGACGCTAAAAAATAACATCCTCAACATAATGATGGTAGAACAACGCTAAGAAGTACAGTAATTATTATGTTGTGCCTTGTTATTGAAAAGGCTGTTTTGAACAAAAAAAAAACGGCAGTGGAAAGCATCAGGTGGTAAAACTGCTGGCCTACAAATCAAAACATAGTTATATATTACAAAACAGATAAATTAAATAAAAACTCCAATGGGTCTTGTTGTACGTACTAAGTATTCTGATCCAGCCACTGATTTACTTCTGTTCGAGGGTGTACAATAAATTAATTTTTAATAACATTGTGAATTAACATTTCCAATACGACACTTGTACTTCAGCAAAAATATAATAAAATAAGGACTGTGAGTGTTGAGGTTGGGTGGGGTTAGGGCACTAAACTGCTTTGTGTTTTAGGGTCGGGTCGGGAAAAGACGCTCGTTGTAATACTTCACGTAGAAATGGATATTTAATTTTACTTGTGAAGTAACTTTCATTATGATTTTCTTCCAATTCATTTTCTCTGTACATATTTTTTTAAAATAGCATTTTATATAGACCTACAAGCTATAAATGAAAAATTCTCTGGGACCGGCACCTCCACCAAATGTATTTTTTTTTTACCTAAAAATTGGATCAGCCCCCAAACCCCCGACCCAACCCAAAATTTCACGTACCCGCACACCACTAAATAAAATAACTATGAAGTTGCTTCAACAATAGTGCAATAGAACAGTATGTTCTTTTTATGGAAAAAGCAGTAAAATTACATTAACAATGAATAAGTGTCTATGTTGCATTGTAGGTTGTCGACAATAAAGTTCAATTGATGGTACTGTTTCAGCTAACAGAAATTAAGGCGACAATACCAATTTTATGTGTGATAATGTGACTGATGACATCAAAAAACAATGAGGAAAGCAGTGAAACTTTTACGTTACATTAAAAATCGTATAGTAAGATTATTGGAACGTAACTGAAAAAGTATTTTTGTTACAGTAATGTGTTACTTCCATTACGTTACTACTAGTAGTGTGCGGGAACCTGAAATTTTGGGTTGGGTAGATTATTTGGGGGCTGAATCGATTGTCAAAAAACGTACCCGACTTTTAGGTTACTATAATACATTAGGGGATGGTGGAGGTGCCGGTCCAGGAGAATTTTCATTTATAGCTTGTAGGTCAATACAAAATTGTATTTAAAAAAATACGGAAGAAAATGAATTGGGAAAACATCATAATGTTAGTTACTTCACAAGTAAAATTCAATAGATATTTTTATGTGGAGTATTACAATGACCATCTTGACCCGACCCGACCCGACTGTCAAAACCTCTACCCGCACAGTCCTAGTCCCCAGGTCTGGTCATCTGAAGTAAAGTAGCTTGCTCCGTTCCATCTGCATCAGCGTCCAACTGGAGCGACGACTAAGAAGGTGCACACTCTTCAGGTCGTTGTTTGTTTGTTGCAGAACATGTGGACCCCGGAACTGCCGTCCATCCCATGCTCCTCCCACCCTCGAGACGTCCAATCACAGCAAGGGAAGCTCATCGAGACACCCAAGAAGCATCTCACCACCTCCCAATACTCAGACTATGAGAACTACTTCTACATTTGAGCTTGATGAAGAGCTCAAAATGCATGTACGTACACCATCATCATGCAACTCTTCTTCCTCGTATCTTGATTTGTTTGAAACCACCAGAAACGTTTTCCTCGTTTCCCCACACTCCACCTACTTGTAATCTTTCAGACCAGTGCAGACTGTAGAATGCATCTTGTTTTGCAGTCATGGTCAACTGCTAATAGCCAATAATTTACTCAACTTTCCTCTGAATCATATTCGTTTATTAAAAATATGCAGAACTTCTGTCTCAAATTCATTTCCATATAATTTTTGTTATTTATATTTTTGTTTCTATATTTAATTCATATTTAATATTATCGTTGGCTACTAATAGTAGTACTAAAAAATAATGCTTGTTTTGAGTGTTTAGTACATTAAAATGGTATCACACAATTAATTGTTAAAGTTTGATTTACTAATAAAATTTACTTAATTTTTACTTTCAGGTGTGTAATCTAGTTGTGTTGGCTGTGAGTGAATCTATCTCAACTAATATATCAATCCAAACGTCACGCACACAAGTAAACGTCGAGCGCACAACTTGCCATCGCAGCAGCTCCAACACCTTCAGTAGTGTGACGTCCAATCTCCACTTGCGCCGACTCAGCGTAGAGAAATATTTGTTGACTATCGTTTGAGGACGTTTAATTTTGTTCAAAATGCAGCGCCTAAGCTACAACCTGTCTGCATTCATACTTTTGGTGGCTAAAGTAGCTAAATACAATATTGTTGTTTAACGGCAGCTACAAAAATAGAAATATTATATTTTCTAATTATATCTCAGAATAAAATAACAAATTAAACTTACTGTCAGTAAATGCACAGAAGGAAGCCTACCTACCTAATATGTGTTTAAATAATATTATTTTGAATTGCCGAGATGGAGACAAAAATATGCCACATTGCTCTAATTGAACTCAATCACAACATTTGTGATTATAAGTACATGTAGATTTATTTATTTGCCTTCATCTACCAATCTGTATAGCAGCAGATATTGCTCTTTAAATCCCAATTTGAATGAGAAACTAAAAGTAAAATGTTGATGATAATAATATGCTTCCTAGCTTCCAAGTGTAATTTCTTATAAGAATCCTTTAGTTTGTGTGTATTCCCAAAACATTGCCTGGTAGGCTCCCCATGGTGAACTTCAAATCACCGTCACTGTAAAGACGTTATATCAGCTTTGCCGAGCCTGTCCAGCTGCTACTGTAGGCAACTCGAGCCGAAGCAAAACCTGCATTTTGTTTTCCTTTGTAGCCTTTGGAATCCATAAACTGTGCTAAACTGTGAGTGTTTGTACATTAGAATTATATATGAATGATGAGATGTGTATGAAAATCTTGGAAACTCTGTCAGAATAATTTATAATATTAATGTAAACAATTGCCCTTCAAGGTACTCTAACAGAAGAATTTCTAAGGATAACAATTTGTCCTTAAAAATGTGTCGTAAGAACAAATCGGAGACCACGAATTGAAGCAAAGTTACCAAAATATACAAGGCAGAACACTAATTCCTTCTATGTAATAATTTAAAGAAACTAAAATAACTAATTATCTATGTGTTTGTTTTGATAATGTTTATCGATGTGTGCATGTTTTATGTTATAGATTTTAGATTTTTATACATACCTAATTTGTAATACTTACCTAGTGTTAGCAATTTGAAATCCAAAGAATTATATTAAGCAACTGCTACTACTATGAAATCTCAAACACACATTGACCTCACAAGGAAGTGCTTAACGTAAACAATCTTTTCTCGTATGTACTTCAGCTTCTGTGTCTTGAGTTGATGCACAGAAGATGGTCTCAAAATTATTGTTAATTTTAACATGACATAATCTCTGCATTATTTACAATAACATTGTTTATTGTGTAGTGGCATGGCCATTTAGCTTGCCTTAGTTTGTTATGTGTAAATTATGTTTTGTGTTCAAGCTGACCTATTATCTACTACCACTATTATCAGTGTGTATAAGCTTTGCATAGCACTAAACCTAAATAGTATACTATAATACAGGCTTGTTGTAAGTCCATGTTTTGTGTGCATTAGTAGGCTAAATGCCAAAGATTACATTGTATATTGTATAATTAAATGTACCCAGCCTGTTGTACCCTACTACTAGTTAGTTAGACTTTTAGTCAGATTTATGTATTGTGTATGAATTGTATATAAATAGTCATTAAATGAGAGTGTATATCAGAATACTTTGCAGTTAATACTCGTTAACCCTACTGAAATGTTCCCACTTACTTACGTGTAAAATGTACAATCTACAACGTATCAAATGTTGAATGTACTAGTACTTGTAATTCATAATTATAATAATATATAGTGCGTTTGTGTTGTTTTTATTGTTGTCAGTGCAATAACTTCGTATAATATGCCCATGTTAATTTAAGTATTGTATATGTATGTTTATTATGTGAAAATCAATGGAGTGAAATAAAATGAAATAACATACATGGAATATAATGAAGTCAGGAACTGGTTTTGTTGAAAGGTAGATTGATTTCCATATAAACAGTTGCCTATGACTTCAACAATGGAAATTAATATATATAATGTAGGGATGTGCAAACGTTCGAAATTCAAACTCAAACTTAAAAATGTTCGTTTTTTTACTAATCTTTAGTAGTGTGTGGGCACCCATTTGACTTGTCAAAAAATGGTTCTCAGTTTTCAAATACACATTTTAAAACAAAAAATTGGGTGGGAGGTGTCTTTATAGAAATTACATACTTTCCTGGTGGTGGTGCCAGTCCAGACGTCACTAATTTACCTTTAATAACTGTTTAATGTCCCTTTAAGTTCGGTTCAAGTTTGGTACAGTTCGAGAATTTTGTAGAGTTCAAAGTTGTTTTTTTCAACTGGGAAAATTCGAGCTTAGTTCGAATGTAAAAAAGTGAGCTTGCACATCCCTAATAAAATGTTAGTTCTACTGTTAAATTGAACTCTTAAAAGGAGCGTTATTCAATCATTAAATTACAAACAGTGCTATCCCAACGCATAGCTTTAGTTCTATTTCGAGTATTGCTATAACTTGATTCACACAAGGACTTAAAAGACTTATAGTCTATGAAAGCTGTGCCCAATTTGTCTTCTAAAGCCTCCCTTTGCAACTTGTAACACAACCATGATTCATGGAGACTAAAAAGACAAAAATGCCAGAGCCTTAGTTGAAGGCCTTAGGAAACAGGCACCCTACTATTCGCCACTGGAGCCAGCAAGTTCCGAACTGCGGAGACCTATGTTGCTAGTCCTTGTTCCTCCAAAGCATATCGCAGTACACTACGGGGATTATTCGGGGAACTAACCATATATTCTATTATGTTCCTAGGTAGGGTAGGTCATACTTGGGGAAGGAATTTTTTAAAAGAACGAGTTCCTTTTTCCCGGAACTTTTTAATGAACTTGATCCCTTTTAGTGTTGAGGGACTTTTAAGTGATCAAGTTCATATTTTCATGGAACTTTTTAGAAAGTTTCAGTTGCAATTAAGAAGTCAATTTTGTACTTAGCACCACTTTTCAATATTCGTTAGCAAACAACCTTGTTGTTATCTATCATTTATAATTTTCATATCATATTTATCCTATCTTTTATATATTGTTGTGTAATTTTGTATTAATGTAACATACACACATTGACGATGCCCATACAGTGTGCCATGTACCTGTCTAGTTGGTGAATAAAATCTGAATCTGAATCTGAATCTGAATCATCAAGATTCATGACCCTACCGCTCACCGTGCTCTTTGACAGCCGCACGCATGCTTGCAAGTTGTACGTCAGTCACTCTGTAGTCACATTAAACAAACTTAAAGATAAAAGGAACTGTAGTTCCTTTTTATGAGGAACTTGAACTTTTTAGAGGTAAGGATGTAAAAAGGAACTTGAACTTTATAAAAGTTCTTTTTTTTAATTCATGAACTGAATCTTTTAAAAGTTTCTTTTCAAAAGGTACTTCCCCAAGTATGGGGTAGGCCTACTGGCTGCAGATTTCAATTCTCTTAAGCTTCTTTTCTTTTCCAGGTTCGAGAATTAATCTCCATCACTTCCGTCACTGACTCAAGGCATTTTTGAGATGGGGTACCGTTTCCTGCGTCGGTGGTAAGGGAAACAAGTCCTCAATTGAGGTAACCACCAGACCATCGACTCCTGATGCTACAGAAATAATGCTTTTGCTGGAAATGTGGGGAATCAATGGAGATTTTGAAAAAGTCTGTAATGGTTTTGTATTATGGGAATACACTTTGTATTCAAGTGTCAATGACTTTTAATTACTATTTGTAATCGTGATACCCTGAAACATAATATGAAGTAACATAATAACACACATAACAAAAACTTGTAGAAATACAGCCAAACCTTACACACTCAAAAGAAATGAGATCTAAAAAAAGGGCCAAGCTCATCTACCCTTCCACATTTGCGCATTCTTAATTCATAAACGTACAGTGTCCCATAACAGCATCCTCGAAAAGCTTGGCAAAATAGAATTTGCGATTATTAATTTAAACGAAATAGTTCATCCAAGTTCTTTTTTCTAATTAATTAAAACGTAATAACATGCAAATTTTATTTTGCCAAGCTTTTCGAGGATGCTGTTATGGGACACTGTACGTTATGAATTAAGAATGCGCAAATGTGGAAGGGTAGATGAGCTTGGCCCTTTTTTTAGATCTCATTTCTTTTGAGTGTGTAAGGTTTGGCTGTATTTCTACAAGTTTTTGTTATGTGTGTGATCTCATTACTTTTTCAAGTTCCATTGCAAAATTATATGTTAAAATATAATAATTTTATCAAAGTTGATTTAATTTCTATGGTATTAGCAATAACAATATAGGATGTAAAATATCTAGACCCGGATTCATGTACATCCTGGGTATAGGTGGTATAACCATGGTATAACGACGGTATAAGGACTGGACCCCAATTCTTGAGTTCGTGGGAGATGACTGTTGAAAACGCAATTTGAAAACGAAGTCGTTTTCGTTTGACACTTTAAAAAGATATGCGTATAGCAAAGAGCTCGAAAAAGTTCTATATTTATTCTAGATGGCAGTGCCTTCATAAACGCTGGCCAATCGAAAGACGAGTTGCGTGAAATGATTTGATTGTTGCAATTATGTAAACAAACAGATGAGCAAGCGCATATTATTTTGACACCTTGCTTCGACATTGTGTTTGTGTGTATTGTGTGACAGAACTATGTTGTGCTGGCCTAGGGTTGGCTAGGCTTGCCAAACATGTAATGTAAGTAATAATTTTATCTAGTCCTATAGCCTAATGGAACTTTAGACCTACACTGTTGTATTATAAATAATTTTCTACATCTGGGCCTAGGTCAGGGAGGTTCTGATTTTATGGAGATAATGACAATTCTATTCACATAAGCAAATTAAATGTCCGCATTGTTAGTTCGCACTTTCCCGCCGTACCGTTATACCGTCAACAAGTGTTCAGTTAACTATGGTTACTTGTTGATTGTATAAGGCTTTTATTAAAACCTTTATTTGGAAGCCTTTCCAACAAACTTTTCAACTTTTTTTTCAAAAGAGACTATAATACTATAACCTTAATGTCCATGTAAAATATGAACATTGTAGTCCCACCCGTCTGGTCAGGAATCGCGGGCCGACGATTAGATGTAAGTAGCAGATAGTAGCATAGTAGTAGCTAACATCCTTAAAGTGATTGTGTTGCATTTTCACGAAGATCAGTTTCCCAAGAAGGAATGGGTTCGTACAAATTCCATGTGTTGTAGGTACCTAAATCCCATGTAAGTTTCAGTCCATGGTACACGGAAGAACCACTCGATCACCAAATGTGCTTGGTGTATAGGGGCACGCGGCTTAGCGCGGCGCCAGGCTGCCGGTGCCCTCTACGAGCACCTAGATTTCATTCTAAGAACTTAGATTTTAAGATCCGCTTTCTACTGACCGATTTATTTCTAGGGCCATTGAGTGTTGCAAGAGCCAAGTGAGTAATCCAAGAGCATTAAATACTTCTGTTTTCTATAAAAGAAGTTGTTAGATTACTTACCTAATAAAATGATTGGTTACTATTGCGATTCATATGATTAGTTACTGGTGGTCCAGATCAACCATACCAATAAGTTTATTATTCTTCAACATTGTCACTAAAAGAGCTATTGTTAAGTTTCTTTTTATTAAACTGATTTTATTACTGATTTTGTTGTGATAAAACCCTAAATTTAAAACTGATTCTACAGAGGAAACTGATAATTTTCTTGATACTACTAAAGAGTGATCTGAAATCCAGAGGCGTTGTCAAACCATGCTGTATTAATGCAGGAAATTTTTTTATTGGAAGATTTAAATATGCATTACTGCCAATACAAGATTAGCCATATAAAAATTGAAAATCCAAAATTAAAAAAAAAATCAATATAAAAAAACATAGAAACGTAAAAAATAAAAACTAGTAGAACATAAACATTCAGTAAACATACATTGGTTAAAATTTAAAAATAATAATTAGTTCATATAAATTAAAGTTAATAATTATGATGACAATAAATCACTATACGATGACTAATTGGCATTTATGAAGACAAATGACATATATAAAAAAAAAAAAAACAAAATAAAAAAATTAACAAATAAAATCTAATAGTTGACCAAAATTAGCTTTGCTAAACATTAATGTAGTTTTATGCAATGATTTTTTAAAATTTCTTATTGTTCTAGATAGATTATTTGGGTTTTCATAGCGTTAAGTTCCAACCCTTTACACAATTGTGGTTTATGAACCTGTCACCATTGTAACAGCCGTCCTCGGAGGTGCTGCTATAGGAAATGGCATCTCCCCCAAACCCCTCGTGAGAAGCTTCATATAAGTAATTTAATTAAATTATTTATCTGTTCCGAAAGTTCCTACTAAGATGTTAATTGGGTAGCTAATTTGTTTTCGTATGTTGCCTAAAATGCGGTTAAGGAGTTTTTAACAATGTTCTTAAAAAATCATAAAGGTTTTAGGTGTTTGGAAAGGTGGAATGGATTGAAAAGATGCTATTTGAAAAAATGATCGCAATGTGAAGGGTAGATGAGCTGCCTTTTTTTGATCTCTTTTGATGTTAGGTTTGGCTGTATTTCTACAAGTTTTTGTATGTGTGTGATCTCATTACTTTTTCAGTTCCATTGCAAATTATATGTGAAATATAATAATTTTATCAAAGTTGATTATTTCTATGGTATTAGCAATAACAATATAGGATTAAAATATCTAGACCCGGATTCATGTACATCCTGGGTATAGGTGGTATAACCATGTATAACGACGTATAAGGACTGGACCCCAATTCTTGAGTTCGTGGGAGATGACTGTTGAAAACGCAATTTGAAACGAAGTCGTTTCGTTTGACACTTTAAAAAGATATGCGTATAGCAAGAGCTCGAAAAAGTTCTATATTTATTCTAGATGCAGTGCCTTCATAAACGCTGCCAATCGAAAGACGGTTGCGTGAATGTTGATTGTTGCAATTATGTAAACAAACAGATGAGCAAGCGCATATTATTTTGACACCTTGCTTCGACATTGTGTTTGTGTGTATTGTGTGACAGAACTATGTTGTGCTGGCCTAGGGTTGGCTAGGCTTGCCAAACATGTAATGTAAGTAATAATTTTATCTAGTCCTATAGCCTAATGGAACTTTAGACCTACACTGTTGTATTATAAATAATTTTCTACATCTGGGCCTAGGTCAGGGACGGTTTCTGATTTGTTTTATGAGAGTATAATGACAACTTTTCTCATTCACACATAGAAGCAAAATTTAAAATGTCCGCCATTTGTTTACGTATCGCACTTTCCCGCCGTACTCTGCTTATACCGTCAACAAGTGTCAAGTAACTATGGTTACTTGTTGATTGTATAAGGCTTATTTTAAAACCTTTATTTGGAAGCCTTCCAACAAACTTTTTCAACTTTTTTTTTCAAAAGAGACTATAATACTATAACCTTAATGTCCATGTAAAATATGAACATTGTAGTCCCACCCGTCTGGTCAGAATCGCGGGCCGACGTATTAGATGTAAGTAGCAGTAGTAGCAGTAGTAGTAGCTAACATCCTTAAAGTGATTTTGAGCATGTTTCAAGCCATTTTTTCACCAAGAAGGAATGGTCGTACCCCAATAAAATTTGGCATGTGTTGTCAGGTACCTAAATCCCCTCGATTGTGATAGTTTTCAAGTTCACATCACGTTACATGACGGCTGGGTAACACCTCGAAATCACCCCAACTCTGCTTGGTGTATAAGGTGCTTGAGTGTGTAGCGCACCGCGGCTTGGCTGCGGCGCCCTAACGGGCACCTAGATTGCATCTACAGAACGATTAGATTTTAAATTACTCTCTTTGATGACTGATCCGCATTAATTCTAGGACCGTTTAGTGTTGCGGTGCCAATGTGGTGAATCCAAGAGGCAGTTAAATACTCCTGTTTTGTACATGACTCTAATGTTACTACGTAAATAAAAAGGAAGTTGGTTTGATCTATTGCGCATTCAATATGATTAGTCTACCTTGTGTTCAGTATCCAACCATACCAATACGTTTATTATTCTTCAACATTGTCACTAAAAGAGCTATTGTTTAGTTTCTTTTTATTAACTGATTTTTATTACTGATTTTGTTTGTGATCAAAACCCATATTATCTACCAGAGGAAACCTGATATTTTCTTGTACTGTACTAAAGTTTGATCATGAACTACAAGAGCAGCAGCTTTGTAAATCCATGACTGTATCACGACTGCAGTGAATTTATTTATTGGAAGATTTACTTATTGGTTCACTCAAATACAGCATTACTGCCATTTAACATTGAGGTCCTAGGATATAATAAATTCAAAATCATATTATAAAAAAAACATAAAACGTAATAAAAACAGTAGAACATAAACATTTCAGTAAACATACATTTGGTTAACACTTAACAACAATAACTAGCTCTATAAATCAATAGTTAATAATTTATTGATAATGTACAATAAATTACCTATACGATGATGAATTGATCATTTATGAAGTACTAATAGGCATATGTATAAAAAAGAACAAAATAAAAAAACAAAATAAAATCAATTAGTTTAAAAAAACTTAAGCATAGCTATCCAATTAATGAGTGAATGCCCAATTATTCGTCTTAATAAAATTACTTATTGTATTTAGATAGATTTATTCCTCCGGTTACATAGCTGTTTAAGTGTTCCAACATTTTCACATTTGTGTTATATGAACCTTCTCCACCATGTGTAACAGCCGTCAATCAGGTGGTTGCATGCTATAGGAAATCGGCACCTCCCCCCAACCCCCGTCGGAGGAGCTCTTAAAATAATATTATCCACTGCAAATCATTTATCTGTCTGAGAAGGTTCACTACTAAGTACGATTTAATTTGATTGTATTTATTTGTTTTCCGTCACTGTGTGCCACTAAAATTCGGTTAAGTGGGTAGACCTAATGTTAACAGCTTTTGGATGTTGGGAAAAGGGTGGAATGGAGTTTGAAAAGAATGCTCTTTGAAAAATGATCATACAAGAGCGTTTTAGTGATTGATAAAAAGTATTTTCTTTATTTACAAATGATTCCAACAATTGGAAATGTTTGGTGGCGAAGTTGAAAGAACACACTATCACCCCGGTATCAGCGTCCACCCACGCACACTTGACAACACAAAGCGGGAACGAAGGCAACACAAGTGCCATACAAAACACGGTTCAGTATCGAAAACCTTTCATCCAACAAACCAACACCTCATGTAGGGTCGGTGTGAACAAGCTCACAAGCGCATAGTTATATTTTATAAAGTTGGGTTTCTGGAAAAGGGCTTATTTTAAGTTCCACGCAAGTTGAAAGTAAATGATTTCATAATTGATCAACAGTTACATCCTTCACAATTAACAGTACGAAAAACTAGTTCAACATTCAACATTAGTAACAAAGAGCTCTGATCGGAAAGTCACGCACACAGAACTTCCCCGTGTGATGCGTAACATGTCACGCACACAGAACTTCCCCGTGTGATGCGTAACATGTCACGCACACAGAACTTCTCCGTGTGTGACCCGTCACACACTGAACGCACACAGAACTTCTCCGTGTGACCCGTCACACAGAACTTCCCCGTGTGACCCGTCACACATCACACTTACAGAACTTTCCCGTGAGACCTGTCACACGTCACACAGTCACGCCCACAGAACTTCCCCGTGTGACACGTCACACGGCACACGGGACAAAGGTATTCCTAAAATATCACGGGCCTTAGTTAAATTATATATCGTACGATTTGAACTGGAAATCTGGGTATGCCAGGAAATTCTTTGCTAAATTAAATTGATGTAAGCTAGAAATAAAATAAAAATAAAGGTGTCTATGTAAGTCTAGTTCTGTCTGGCAACGATCACACGGTTGTGGGATCTATGTCCACATAGTTCGGCCTCCCGTCCAGACCTGCCGCTATTGAGGTATAATGTTTACAAACGAAGCACTACAAGGACAGTAATACATGTTGTACAAGCAAGCCTCCCGTCTGTCATGTTTACAGAAACAAATCAAACACTCGCTGCTAGAGAATCTTGGTTCAAAGTTGGATGTGAAAAACAGTTCAGTAATAAGTTTAATTAGCAAACCAAAATGCAAGTTAACATGACAATACATTTTATATATGTTAATATGTACAGCTTCATGATTTCAATGAAATGTCGGTATCAAAGAAATACTGTACTTTTAAATATATCTGTTAAATGTTTATAGCCTATGTACATGATTATTTTACTATTTATAATAAATATCAACAGCAGCCTTTATTTATATATTTCACTAAATAAGGCAAACATATCGTGATGTCAACATCTTCATATTCCTTCGGCACAAGAAATCACTGTGTAGTGTGTAGATCAACTGAGAGAGTTCGCCGTCCCGGCCCGGTGGCTGGCTGCCACTTGTAGCCACCCACGTGCCCACGTGGCATTGGTCGATTTGATTGTGGATTCATCTAAAAAGTTACCTTACTCGGCGTTTGAATGAAGAGGTCCCCCAGACACGTATCTTTGGACTGTGAACTTGAAAAATGATAATGATATATAAATGGGAAGAAATGTTATGTTATGTTATACAATATGTTTATGGCCAGACATTTAGGATGGAAGTTTTAGATAAGTTTTAGATATTTATGTGGATAAGAAAGAAACTTTTTAAATACAATAACAGTTGCGGAAATAGGACGGCCATTACTGTAGAGAAGAAGCATTTTAATAAAGACATGTTCATATGCAATCTGATAAGAGGTGGCGACGATTTTTCATATAAGGTTTTGTAGGATTTTTAAAGTGAATATCGTATTTGAGTTGCTCGAGTCTGCAGTCGCACTTATCATCGTATGTCATCAGACTTGGATTATCTATCACCTCTTGTCTTCGCGTTGAGCCCGTGACTAGGCGCGTCTGTCTGACCATACATACCCTGCATGGTTCACATTAACGTTAGGTTCGAGTGAGCGCTCACTCGTAAACTGAATACTAGATGGCGTTGAGCGCGCGCCGCGAGGAAGCTCTATGCGGGGAGTGGTAGTCGTCCTCTCTCATGGCGCTGCGGTGCGGCTGGTGGTGGTACCTCTCGTCGTCGTCGCGGTGGTGCTGCTCGTGCTGGTGGTGGTGCTGGTGGTACATGTTGATGCCGTCGCGCGGCGCCACACTCGCGTTGTAGTCGTCGTAGCCTTCCTCGCGGTCTCGGTCTATCCGCGACCGACCCCTCGGTTGGTGGTGGTAGCCAGATGAAACTGTAACGAGGCAAACTGTGAGCAGATACGTGGGGGGTTTCAGGGTCACTGCCTCCTAGATGCTACTCACGAGGGGCTAGGCTCGAGTAGCATCTGGGAGGCACTTTTGATTTGATTCTGGCGAAAGTCAGACAGACATGAACTCAAACATAAACCACGCAAACATTTGTGGAACAAGTATGTGCATGTTTCGAACAACATATATGTTTATTATGGGTTAACAACAACACACTGAATAGGTTCTTTCAAAGCATAACATTGTAGCTAACTATTACAACAATCCACGGTAGTTCTTAGTATTGATAAGAACGAGAAGAGAAGAGGTGGGGATGTTGAAGGTTGAAGCATACACTGGTTAAAAGTTTAAGAGTAATTTTCATCAAAGTTAAAATGGTACACGAGTATGTCGAAGTTCAAACACTTGGGTGTTTAAAACAATATAATACTTGACAACACCTCCGTCCCTGTGACTTGTGGGTTTTAGTGAACGGTTTCAAGACACAAAGACATGAGGGATGAAGAGTATTATATTATCAGAACACCTTGTCTACTGACATCATGCAAGGGGCACAACATGACACGCTACGTAACTCTGGACGACAATCAAGCTCACAATACCGGTAGTAATGTTTTGTGGTTGTGAGAATAACATCTAGTTATGGAATTACAAATATAAATTGTGCATTTCTATGTTTTTAAATTCCCCACCAAACACTTGTGATATTTCGACCTACTTGTGTCTCGTACCTTCCTGGGATTGCAAGAGACCCCTGTATGTCACACCCATTTGCATTTTGTGGATTTAATGTATTTGGAAACGATACTTTTGCGAAGGCTTTGCTTACAAATACATACGTATTGTTTGCTAATGTTAGTTTTTGTAAATCTTGTATTGTTTATGTCTAGTTAAGTGTCAAATGTTTTTTTGTTGTTGTGAATATTACCAATTTATTTATAGCCTACCTTTCATTTTTGATAATGAACATGTTTTATATTTTGTCAAACTCTTTTAAAGCCTTTTACACAAATAACGATGTTTTCTCGCTCTTTACGTTCGAATGTGTGCAAACTTAATTTTATTTATTTTTAACACGACTTTTAAGTGCCTCGCTGTGTTATTGTTTTCAAACGTTGTAGCGTGGTTAACGTTTTAGAAAACTATGTGTACCGGCACTGAGGAATATTTACATAAATATGTGTATATTTTAACAGTAATGAAGAATTAAGGTGAACTGCTGATGTTTGTACCAGTATTTGTTTGCGTTATCATTATATTAAGGTGTAATACATTGTGTTCCGATGTATTGGTGTAGTTTGCACGGCTAACGTCTACAAGCAAGCGTACACGTACTGTACAAGGGTAGGGGGAGGGGTGGCTACGTAACCAGGAACACAGTGCACCATGCAATGTTGTTCTCGGTATACTTACACTCAGAATAGAACGAATTCGAAAATCTTCCGGGACAGAAAATAAAATGTTTGTTTTGTAATGGGCTTGCAGGAAGCTTGTGACGTAACCGCCTAACAGGCGACCGTCGCCGTCTCCCTGATAACGCCAGAAGATGGCAGAATCACCTCTGAGGCCACGGGAAGAGAAGAGCAAAACAAAAGTGGGAAGAAAAGAAAAGAACAGAAATGAAACAGCTGAAGAGAAGAGCAACGTTTGTCATTGAACAAAACGTGCAGCAGTTATGCTTTGGGTACATAGGTAAAATTGTTGCTCCTTTAGCAGATGGCAAATCACATCATTGGTGGAGCTGTAAATATGATAGTTTATCTTCGATACCGATGTAAACCAATAGTTTATCTTCGATACCGATGTAAACCAATAGTTTATCTTCGATACCGATGTTAACCAATAGTTTTTCTTTGATACCGATGTTAACCAATAGTTTATCTTTGATAAGATGTAAACCAATATATTACTTTCGAAACGATGTTAACCAATAGTATCTTCGATACCGATGTAAACAATAGTTTATCTTCGATAACCGTGTAAACCAATATATCTCGATACGATGTAACCAAGTTATCTTCGACACCGATGTGACCAATAGTTACTGTACGATTAAACAATATTTGTGTATAGAATGCAAATGCAAATGAAGATAAAAATCAACCAAATATTAATTAGCTGTTAAAATTTAGCACAAATCGACGAAAATATGAGTACTAATCGAAGTACAGCTACAGAATTTAAGTTACAAATAAATTAAATGTAAATGCATAATTAATAGGATGTTGGCGCACATGGTGGAGTGCGTGCCCACTGCCCACTCGGGTGCCAACATTCAAACTGCAAAGAAAGTGAGTAAAAAATGCAAGCTGTAAGAAAATATTACGCTTCATAATCAACACAATGCAAATATATTTAAAAAATTAATTAAGAATTAATAATGATAGCAATAATAATAACTAGGCAATAATAATGATAATAAATATAATAATACTGATAATATTGTACTAGGCAATAATAATGTAATAATAAATATAATGATAACGATAATATTGTACTAGGCAAAAAAAAAATATTGTACTAGAGTAAAAGAGACAAGAATAATAGTATGTAATGCAACTAGTATCGTCTCAACTACGGTCTAAGGTCACAACATCGATAGCGAATTACCTCTGGAATCGTGCGGATACCCGTATTCGTCATGGTGCACACCTGTATAGAAAAGCGCATTAGATGGGATAGTGCGAGTCTTACAATAATACCAACCGCTTTGGGTTAGCGCATTAGATGGGAATACTGCAAGCCTTACAATAATACCAACCGCTTTGGGTTAGCGCATTAGATGGAATAGTGCGAGCCTTACAATAATACCAACCACTTTGGGTTAGCGCATTAGATGGAATAGTGCGAGTCTTACAATAATACCAACCACTTTGGGTTAGCGCATTAGATGGGATACTGTGAGTCTTACAATAATACCAACCCTTTGGGTTAGCGCATTAGATGGAATAGTGCGAGCCTTACAATAATACCAACCGCTTTGGGTTAGCGCATTAGTGGATAGTGCGGCCTTACATAAAGGTAGATGGGATAGTTCGAACGACTCGGCTCGGTTTCGTCGATTGAGTGGTGTGAGTAATCGCTTCGGTATCGTCCAAAGTGCCGCGCACCATACGCTCGATTCGGGATCGCGCGACCAGGTGCTACACTCGGTTCACCAGTTCCATTATGTTTCTCGACCTCATAGTAGGACAATTCTTATAAGCGGTGCTCTCTTTAATTGGAACTGTCTTCTACCCCGTCCGGCTGTTCGGCCAAGTTGCTTGCTCGAGCAATCGAGGATGAACGAAACCGAGCGAAAGAGGGGAAGTTACACATGTACTAGCCGGAGCCGATCAAGTGCGCGGTGTCTCATATGATTTAGTGCATTTCATTTCGACGCAGAATGCCGTTCTGGCAGGAGCCGAGCCGAGTCGTTCTGGTGCGCGCCGTGCTTAATACCAACCGCTTTGGGTTAGCGCATTAGATGGGATACTGCGAGCCTTACAATAATGCCAACCGCTTCGGGTAAGCGCATTAGATGGAATAGTGCGAGCCTAACGATAATACCAACCACTTTGGGTTAGCGCTTGAACAAATCACGCAACTTACAGCAATCCTTTGAACCAATCTTTAAATGTTACATTAAAGAGGTCCCACAAACCTCCTTTCATTCCCAGACAAGTGCTTTAGTAAGCTTTAGTTTATAGCAAGTATTTGAAGAACTTGTTAATTCAGGTGAACCAACATACATTGAAAGAAACATTTATCATGTAGGTATTTGCTTTGTACAGTTTCATTATCATTCGAAGATTTACTTGATTGGCCTAAGATACACGATCCCCATGTGTTTCTACTAAGACTAACAACAAACTGTAAAGAAGTGAGCATAATAATTTTTGTTTGGAATGATTTTGTTAGTCTGCTCGATAACGATAAAGAATTCTGCCTTTATACAGGCCTACTGTTGACGTATCCCTTGAAACAACATTTTTCTGGCATGTTTCTAGTTTTAGAGGGAATAGGACACATTGGCATTTTCAAAACTGGCAATTTGCTCGGTTGGGAAGCATCCGATGTGCACGAATCTTTTCATATTGTGAAGCAAGGATATAATATAGACTGCCTTTCCGTTACAGATTATTAATATCTATTTTTAATAAGCCAGAAAAAATTTATGAATATGGTCGATTTTTTATTTTTCAATCAAATATTGCATAGGAAAAATCAATTAATGCCTTTCCGTTTAACTAAAATCATATTTAGAACAAAGTAACGATAGAGCCCTGTATTTCCGCTCCCGTGATAACCCTTACGAAAAAGCATTATTGGAAACGAGTAATGTTGTCATTATTAATCATTGTCGGTCAATGATTAATTGAAACCTAAATTTTGTCAATGATTTTTTGAAAATAATTATTTGAGTTCAATAATTAAATGTGAATTATTATGCTACCAGATTACTGGTTTCCAGTTGAGCTAGCAAACTGCTTGAGAACTGTACAAAGTTTGAAACGAATTTGACCCAAACACAATAATGTCCTGTTCCCTCTTATTGCAACAGATGTGATGTCATATCAACATATTGGTCCATGGTGGGTATATGAGTAGGTGTGAAAGTGGAGAGAGTGTGTGTGAAGAGCTAGAAGCAGTGATTGTACGTGTACTTGTGAGAGCTATGAAACATAGTCCAGTGTGTATACTGTATAGTAATTCCAACGAAAGAATGCAGATAGCTCGACACTGTTTTCCCAACATAACAACTTCGTCAACTCTATTCACGCTAGCTCAGCGTGGATTAGCACACGGGGAAACTTCGCGATCTAGCACAAATAATTTTTGGTTGTGTTTGTAAAAGTTATTTTTCTTCATATACGAAGGCGACATTCCCATACTATCCCCACCACTTCGCACGTGCATTCTTTCGTTGGAGCTAGTAAAGGCCAGTTCTTCATTTTATCGACACTGCTAATCCCTCAAAGAAACTAAATTTACAAAGAGGCCGACTCATGTACCAATTATACCTTCGTCACAATGTGGGACCTACCGCTTCGTTAGCGTGCCTAGATGTGCCAAATAGAACTCGCTTCAACACACACATTAAATTGCTTTCTATGTGGTGAAGGAGTGGACCCTCCTATCGACAACGCTGACGAAGTCTGTTGACGGCGGGAGAGGAATAAGGTTGACAGCTTTACAAGACTACTTATTCCGCTTGAATGAAGAGCGGCGAAATAGGCAATGTCCATAAAATGAAGAACGCCTCAATATAGAGTGTGTTCTTAGTGTAGTGACTCCCGTGGTGATCTGCCTCACCTGGAGGTGTCCCATTGTTTGCCCGCACGATGCCCTGTCCCGCGTGCTCGGCGCTGGGCGAGGCCTGAGGCTGGGGGAGGGCTGCAGGTTGCGGGGGACGGCGGCGGGCGGGGCGAGGGGGTCCACGGGGGGCTGGCCCGTGGAGGGGTGCGTCGCCCTCCAGTAGGCCTCCAGGTACTCGGCGATGTGCTCGCACGCGTCCTCCAGCTGGTTCTCGTCGAGGATAACGTCGAACATCTCGGGAGGACATTGCGCCAGCTTCTCGGCGGCGACCATCTGAACGTTGAGGTGGCGCGCCTGAGACTTGCCGCGCGACTTGATCAGTCTCTGTAGCACCTGCACAGAGGAAGGGAGGTTACAGCACCTGCGCACAGGGGGTAGTTATAGCACCTGCACTTAAGGAGATAGTTGTAGCACCTGCACATAAGAATGGTGGTTACAACACATGCAAACAAAGAGGGTGGTTACAGCACCTGCAAACAATTTGGGTTATAGCACTTGTACATTAGAATGGTGGTTAAAGTACATGCATACAACTTACAAGAGGTGGTTATAGCACCTGCACACAAGGGTGGGTTGGTATTAGTTTCATAAGGGACTGTTATCGGCGTGCAAAACCTCTTAATATAGACCGCAATCAATCAATCAATCAATCAATAACACCATCCCTCATCAATCTCTCTTCATCAAATGACAATGCTTATTTCAATACCATCTTCCATGACATTCTCTACGACGAACTGCAGGATTTAATAACGTTATTAAACAGTGAGTGGCGTTCAACTCAGTCGTATTTCCACAAGGATCACTTCTGGGACCCCTCTTGTTCCTTATATATGAACTATCCCAAACCTCAGGTCTCTTTTATACAGACCCAAGCAATTAGATAGCAAAAATAATCATAATAATATTCATAATGATTCAATCTAAAAAATAAAAGATAAATGAAGATAACAAAGTTTGAAAGTTATATATTATCAATCCTTACTCGTATCTACGAACTCTTTCTTTCAAGATTCAGATAAATTAAAGTGAGGTGGTGGGAAGAAGCAAATGAGGAGCAGAATAAATAAAATGAGAAGAAGAAATTGAAGGAGGAGGATATGGCAGGATTGCAATGTTATCTCGGTGAGTGCTAGGACTCATTTACTTTGAGAGTAGATATCTTAAGGGTGCACTTACTTTGGGAGAAGATATCTTAAGGGTGCACTTACTATGGGAAAAGATATCTTAAGGGTGAATTTACTTTGGAAAAGATATCTTAAGGGCGCCTTACTTTGGGAGAAGATATCTTAAGGTAGACTACGGTGGGCGCGAGCGACGTCTTGGCGAGCTGCGAGGGATGGTTGATGGTATCACAGTCCAGCACCACGAGTTGCAGCGTCCTCGCCAGCTCGAAGATGCGCTCGATCTCGGCCTGAACCTCGGCCAGGCACGTTGACCGCGAGTTGGAGCGTTCCATTATGGCGCGCTTAGAGGGGTTGTTCAGCAACGACCGCTTCGCCAGCGAAATGTCGGCCATCACTCTCGTTATGATTATCCTACGAGCACAATATTCAAGTCAATAACAACTTTGCATCAAGTAGTACTTTAACGACAGGTTAAAAGTGCATCTCCGTTGTAACGGCGATGACTGCTAACAGCAAACTCTACTTATTTACAACAGTTTTTTTGGTTTAAATACCTACGAACCAATGTTAAGCAAAACAACTGTGCATCAATAGTAACTTTAATGACAGTTAAAAGGCATGCTCCGTGTATCGGCGATGATGCTAAAGCAAGACTTACTGATCTGTATCTCTACTTGACAGCTGTTTAGAAGAGTGTCCAGAGCAGCTACACCCTGAAACCGATATGATGAGAACACATGAGTGATTTATCAATCAGGTGCATGACTTCATCTACCAGCATGGGAAACTCGCTAGACAAGCTACTCACCGTCCCTCGAAACGATGCTTGAGGAAGTCGAAGAGCGCCTTCTGCATCATGTCGGTGACCTCGTATCCCTTGAGCGAAGGTCCGACTAGCACCACGGGTCGCATGGACGGCACAACGTCATACGGGGTGGTCGTCTCCTGCTTCTTGAAGAAGGGTTTTCTCTTCTCCTTGGCGGGCGGGGTCGTAAGCGTCGTCTTCCCCTGGCGGGCTGAGTCTGAGTCCTCGCCTGTGTAACCCAACGCACACATAGTCATTTCACTGCACGCCAAACCTACCACCCTCGAACTCACATTTCATAATCCGGGAGATAGACATTCAAACAAAGCATTACTGGCATGACGTTGTTATTTGCAAACATATGTTTACCAGAAACGTCCCTTTTAGACATATAGGGGTAGACATATTAAAGCAAACTTTACAATTACACATTTAAATAAGTAATTTAACATTTTAATTTCATTAGTGTAATGTCGCGAAGTTTCGTAAGCTTGGAACCCCTTATATTAGGGTAGGGCTAATTGGGGGGCGGGGGTATAAGTTAGGCAAGATTACGTGATCCCAAAATTAGTAAACGTAAGGTTATGTCGGAAAACAAACAGTAATCTCTCAAATCTATCACACTTGCACTGATGAATTGCTATCGAAATGCAAAAAGACCGCATTAAAAATCATTGGTGAAATAATGGACTGATCCAGATTGCAAAGAAACAGCGATAAAAAGTAAAAAACCGTCTTTTCAAACAGATGGAATTAACTCACACTAACACGCTCCTGTTCCAACAACACACCTTGCAAGAGTGAGGAGGCTTTGATGGGTCACCGGTGCTTCTACTGCCCGCTTTCCAGAACACCGCTCAATTATTACAATATGGTCCTTTTGCCCGGGCCTAATCGCGTAGAAAAACCCTCATACTTGAATAATTCGCGATGCAACCGACCCACACAATATTCCCTGTGGCTAATAATAACCCAGCCGATCCAATGTCTGAACTAAAACATTCTAGTTTGATGCAAAGTAAATGAATTGCCAACGCCTGTGTCAACCCAATGAAGAAGGTAATTTCTTTACTTTGTTTGTTCCAGATGAACTGCGTGAAAAGAGTGAGGTTATGTCAGGTGTAACATCGAACACACAACACAGATAGAACATCGAAAGGTGATAATGACCAGATGAAATACCTTCAGCGTCCTCTTGGAAACAAATCTTTAAAACATATGTCATGTGTGCAGCCGGAATGATGAGCTCGTGCAATGCAAATAGCTAGTATATAACTAGTGGAATGATTGATTATATCCACAAAGAGATATGGTTCATTCAGTTGGCGCGCTCTGCGCGTGCGCGGGGAGGGTCACGTGACACGATCGATGAGCTGATTGGGTGGGCGACTCAACTGAGCTTGCTGCCTGTGGGCGCATCCTCGCCTACACTAGCCGACTCTCAAGGTGCACAATTGTAAACAAACAAAGAAAACAATGTTCTTATGATAAGTTCACCACTTGTTTCGAGATTTGACAAAAAAAAATCCCCATATTAATTATTACTACGATTAATGATGCTGATTTTTGACAAAAGTGGTATCGTCTAACAAATTAGCTTGAGATTTTTTAATTTTTTATATTGATCATGTGTTTCTTCACCATCCTTTTATAATTATTTTCTGTTTTTCTCGTAAGATATCTCTTCTTGCATGTATTTTAATTTTTCAATTATGTATTAAAAAGCTAATAGTGGAGGTGTGCGGGTACCCGAAATTTCAGGCTGGGTCGGGTATTTGGGGCCCGACCCGATAATCAAAAAAGGAGTACCAGATTTTCAAGTAACAGGAAAAAAATTTAAGGGGCATGGTGGAGGCGCCGGTCCAGGATTAAAATACGATTTTGGTGGAGGTGCCGGTCCAAACAATTTTAATGCACAAAATGTGATACAATAAATAACATTCAATAGAAAATGAATTGGGAGATAATCATAATGTAAGATTCGTCACAAGTAAAATTCAATATCCAATTTTACGTGCAGTATTAGGCCTATAGTGTACATCTTTTCTCTACCCGACCCGAAACCCGAAGCAGTTTAGTACCCGAACCCACCCGAAACCGACCCAACTGTCTAAACCTCTACCCGCACAGTCCTAGTTCATAGCAATCAATTTGATTTTAGTTTATACTATTCGATTCAATTAATTGAATTAGTTTATATATTTGTATATGTTAATTGCAGATATTTCCAATTTGCACATTGACGGCAACTGACATACTATTTTGTAAATAAAAAATCCTGCATTCTTTTGTATGATCACAATTTTATTTATTGTCCTTCTAAATCAGTTGTTATCTGAATAGGATCGACGTTTGATTAAATAATCCGTCCGCGGTGGCACATGCGATTAGGGCGCTGGTCCGAAGCGTGACTCTATGAGGACGTAGGTTCAAATCCCGCATGTTTGTTTTTGCATTTGTCTTCATTGACATCTGTGACCTCTCATCGTCTCGAATAGCCAGACGTGACATCACAATCAATCAAACAACACTATACACCCCCCAACCCAACCTCGTGGCTGTAGGGCAATACTGGACCCTGACATTGAATGTGGGGGCAGGGGAGAACAGTGAACTTATCCGGAGAATACGCAGATAAGATATCGAACTCAATACTAGGCACACCGTTGAGTGAAGTTGAGAAATATTACACTTGTAATAAAATAAACACAAATAAACAAACACACATCGAGTGATCTAAGAACATACTCGTTACACAAACTAGCTAAGCTATCCACTAATTAAGTAGTAAGAGCGAAGTAGGTATATTAAAAAGACGACTTGCTGTTGGAACACTATTTACACGAGGCTGTGTGACTATAAGATGATAAAACACAGCCTCACTAGCTACAACTACGACAAGCCAACAGCGAATCATCAACTACTACTTCTTGATCAAAGCACATCATGCCAAGGAAGGTAGTTGTACTTACCTGGCCTTCCTGTAGCCAATACATCCTGCAGCCTTATACTAGGGTAGGCCTGCTTTGTGCTATACTTGTTCAATCACACTATAATGACCATCTGGCATGATTTCCTTCTGGACCCTCGACTAAAATACTCAAGAAATACTGCATTTTAGTTCTGTTCTTTCTAGATCCTACAGCGTTATAGGGTAGGCCTGCTTTGTGCTATACTTGTTCAATCACACTATAATGACCAACTGGCATGATTCCTTCTGGACCCTCGAATAAAATACTCAGGAAATTCCGCATTTTAGTTCTGTCTCAAAAGCGATTCAACCAATCGAAAAGTGATTAGATGAGCGAAGCGAAGACTTCAATTTTACTTACCCGAGAAAAATAGCTCGGGTGTTTTTTTTTCTGTTTTCCCCCCTTTTTTCTGTTTGTTTGTTTGCTCTCTACCGGGCATACGGAATATCTGATCTTGATGAAAATTGGAGAGGACCTTCGAAATCTCTGAACTTAGACCTGTCACGTTTTTGGGTACAATCGAAGAAATATTTCTCATGAATAACGTACTACTACGATTTTTTTTATTTTTAATTCGATATTTTTGTGATAGTTTGGCCAATTTTGACCAAACGGGTGTGGCTACAACGTTCATATTTTACATAGACATTAAGGTAATGGTGATGAAGTGCGTTTTGAAAGCAAAAATGAAAAAGTAAGCCAGAATTCATAGAAACTAGGTTTTAATATAAGCCTTTTATACAGGTGTATAATTAAAACATGTAATAACTTTAGAAACTTGACAACAATCACCTACAATGCGTTCCAAACGCAAATCTTTAGGCCTCGAGCTGTGCTACATGTTATTGTTAATTGGTATTACCATATCAATTAATACTACTTTATAAAATTATCCTAATTTAACAAACAAAAATTTGCAATGGAACTTGAAAATTAATGAGATCCCACGCATACAAAAAATCTATTAATTATTGGACAGAAATATTAAACTATAAAAGCTCATCCATCAACGCGACTGGAAATAGTGTGCGCGAAGCGGCCTAGTAAATAGCTTAACATGTTGGGGTTTTGTTAGACCTTTAAAACGCTTGAAATATATATAAATAAAATAAGTTACACCGCTTTATAAATCGAAGTATTCCATTATTAAATTTAAAACAGTTCTGATTATAACAAGCATTTGTACGAAAGTACTCAAATTTGGGAGCAAAGCGTACTGCTAAATATTTATCGTACACCGTCTCTCTCCACCGTTCTATCCTCTTTGGTAGAGGTGCCGAGTATATGGATATTCACCCTTTCAGTGAAGTTAGCACCGCCCTCAGACCCCAAGGGTGACCAAACACACTGACCATCCTTGTTGAAGTGACGTCATGCAATCAGAGGTTATGTAGGTTTTATCGCGAGGCATGACTCGCACTCAGGAGGACAGACTGACAGGAATGTGAAAAGTGAGCTTTACTCTCTAATTTTCAATATTGTTTACGAATGTTTTAGTAATTACGAAACTAAAAAATACATAGTCTACTTTTCCGATGTTGAGTAGGGTATTTGAGATCGACCCAAGTAATTTCACCGGATTTGAAGTAATACCTAATAGACTCAACAACGACCCCTTATTCTTCATTTACTTCAACCACATTCTATCTCAAACCGTACTTGCTATACACCCAAAGTCCGTGGATCACCCATGTGTTACGTGAAGCAGCCAATCATCTCAAGAGGCTGTAGCAATACACCAACAATCCACACTCGCACTCAGTATAGAATCATCAGATGATTAATTTACCCACAAATAAAATCCACAGCCTCAAACTAAAAAACACCGAAAAACTAGTTAACTCCCCGAAAAGATAATTCAAGAGCTGATAATAAAGCAAATGCACCATGTCAACTAATGAAATCACAATCTTGAGCACCTTTACCTAAGAATAACCTCTAGGGAAATATAAAAGGCTCTCTAGTATCAGATAACACAACACAATATCAAACTATTTTGTAGTGGAAGAAATAAAAACACACCAAAACTGCGCACTACGGCTACGAGGGCACCCACATACGCTCACTCAGTAATCAAAACCGCAAATCCTTTGGTCAATGTTTCTGTTTGACAACACTTCAACAGAAACTACTTCTACTAACATTCACTGCATCAACATAGTTTCCAAAGACAAATCAACAACTATGACAGTCATTTCACTTATTTCCACTCACCAAGATGCACCCGATAAAGGATACGTTACTATCGGCATTATTATGATCTAAGTGATGTATTTAGACTAGACAATTAGTAGTTATTTGAAATCTAGGGCCAAGATCACTGCTGGATCTCTGCTTATCTATCAGATCGGTCTCATATAGTCGAAATCCACAAACTCGAGTTCAACACGTACCTCTCATCATTTCTTTCCCAACCACTGATTCCCTGAAAGGCGGTGTTCCACAAGGAACTATTCTCGGATGTTAATTATATACCAGAATAATTTACCACATGTAGGCCTACACTTACACTAACACAAAATGTTAACGATTTTAGCGTTTTTAGCTTTTTTTAGACTCAAAACTCTGAAACAATCTTTAAGAAGGCGTACCTCTCAAATATGTCCAACGCATAAGCTGCCAAAATGTTACAATACTAGCAAAAAACACTCTTTTATCTCACCTTATTAAAAACAATTGATTTTCATTCACTACTAGTTCCACCCAGTGAAAAGACGAAAGCCTCCTACTTAAAATTCCATCTTAAAGTATTGCCTGTTCAGATTGTGTCAAATTCCTAGTTCTTTCTTCTAGGGAAACTCGCCAAAAACTAAATATACGAGTATTTTATTACAAAAACGTGCTGTTCGCATAATGGTTAGCACTTTAGTTTCTAGTGTATCTCGTGTAAGAATATCTTCATTACAGAAAACATTGGACAACTCTGATTCAATTTGCAGCAATCTCTGCCAGAACCAACACTCTCATTTCAAACTAAACTAAAAAAAAAAAAACTAAAACCCGATCTAATGCCATCTCAGACTATGCTTGCTATACCTCTGAATCTAGTGTCATCTCAGACTATGCTTGCTATACCTCTGAACCTAGTGTCATCTCACACCGTACTTGCTATACCTGTGAAGCTAGTGTCATCTTAGTCCGTACTGGCTAATACCACCCTCTGAAGCTAATACCACCGCAGATAGCCTACCTGACAGTGTGATGCCTCGGCTCAGAACGTCACAGCTGTCTTGAGTTCCACTTACCTCGGTCAGCCACCTGAGCTGCGTCTTGATGGTAGAACACCACTTACCGTATGATCAAGGTAGTAGGGACAGAGGTCGGGGAACAATCGCTCGGTAGAACACGGGATTCAGTGATTGGAAGGAACACTTTCGTTTGTCTTTGAAACACAAAACAACACAAAAGTAACACGAACACAAAACAACAGACAATCTAATATTTAACAGAAAATAACAGTTGGAGACAAACAAGGGATAAATGCATTTTTCCTAACATTTAGTTATAGTTTTTCTTTAACTCAAAGACATCGGTGCAAATAATAAAATACACGCGACTTCAAAGTATCTTATTTAAACAAGTTTTGAAACTAGTTGTCTGTTGTATATATTTAATTATATTTAACAATATTAATATAGTATTTACAAACTGAAAATAAATGTTCTATGACGCTGTTATTGGGAACAATATAAAGCACAATATTCCGTCCACAAAACAGTTAACCAAGCAATAAAATATGATAAACGAGAAAATATAATGTAAGCTGTCAAAATGTGTCATCGATCTCATTCGATTCCCAGCTTAATACATTTGTTGATAATTTAATATGATATAATATTACCTGTTATTTAGTTAGTTATTTATCAAGCAGACCAAGCATGTAACACCCTTTAAAAATTTAAAAAAATTGTTTTTTTGAACTATTTTCGAGCAGAATGGACGTCAAAGATTAAAGAAAATCATTGATTTTTATTGTCTATTTATTATATGATCATAGAAATTGAAGAGAAGACTAAAAATACTTATAGAATAACAGCTCGTTTTCATGTTTTTATTCGCGTGTGTGTTTGCTTTCTACCGGACGTATGGCTACGAGAACACGTTTTCTGTGCAATCGAAGAATTTGTTTCTCATGATAATGCACTTGTCTGTCCGTATGTTTGTTTATTCGAAATTAGAAACAAGGAGATAGTTTGTTTGATCAGTGGGCTCATATCTCAGTACGACTTTAAAATAGCTTCAACGGAGCCCTTAGTAATTTCTGACAGTTTATTAAGCCTTACAAACGATTTGTTCCAGGCAGAAAATCGTCAAAAATAATTTATTTAAATTCTTTTCTTCTCCATTTCTGTACAGCATATATACATGTACATGAAATCTGCAAATTTACACGAATGTGGCAAAAAAGTGTCCCAGTGAACAGCTTCGGGGACACTGGGACAGTATATTTCAGAACATGAGTACCCTGTTCAAAATGGAACGAATGGGCATTACAATTTCAGCAGTAAATGGATGTGCACTTGAAAACAGTCGCTGCAGAT
Organism: Sweltsa coloradensis; assembly: GCA_024449915.1. Lineage (NCBI taxonomy): Eukaryota > Metazoa > Arthropoda > Insecta > Plecoptera > Chloroperlidae > Sweltsa > Sweltsa coloradensis. The sequence continues at coordinate 10,956 of JAMZAV010002245.1, read as the reverse complement.
ATTTGGCCACAATATTTGCTTTATAATTATATAATTATGAAAATATCAGAGGTAAGTTACTTATCTTTTTGTTTTGTAAATAAAATGTTTTCCGAGTATAAGAGAATGCTCAATATGTCAAACTAATGTTTTTTATTTTGTAATAGTCGAGGTATGCATAAAGTGATTATTGTGTTTATTGTTGAATTCTTGCAGTTCAGAACAGAGTTATCGTCTTTGTAGGTTGTTACTAAAAAAAATGGTCAATGAAATTATAAACACGATAAAACGACTTTTATAAAATACTAATTGAGTTCTTTGCTGGAAACAATAAAAACTTTTAATGCATCAAAATGACTCAATGTGAACGTAATGTAAATGTGAATGAGCCAGAGTATGGAAGCGATGACCTTAGGCACTTGTAAAACACGACGTCTGGAATCGTCCACTAGTGAGAATGCCTTACGGTGTTATTTTAAAGGTTTTTTTAAGTATTTAAAAAATAAGACTGTTATGTTAATGTGTTGGATGAAACATCTCGGAAACTGGTGGAGTGTTTCTCTGTTCTTGACCTAACCATTCGCTCATACCTGCGGACTGATAACGTTATAAAAATCTGAGTTATAGCTGTTAAATGTAAAAAAGCCTAAGTTCATCGTGCTAGCGTGTCCCGCGAGCCAATGCTACAGCTAAACGCTCTATGGGGCAAGTTTAGTTATTTTGTGCCACTTTTATCTAGATACCGATGTTAAAATGCACCAACATTGGTGATGGTCGCGGGGCACCTAATTATGTTCCCATGACACCCAGACTATATCACCGACCGGATTTGTAGTTTTGAATTAGCGATGTTAGTCAGTTAATCAATTTTAGTAACGATATTGTTTTCCTATTATTTTTGTCTCAAAGTGAATATTGTAACACTTGTAAAGAAATTAGTCGCAACCTCTATCAGAACCAGCATATCTTGACACATTAGGCCGACATGTATCAACACTACGATTATATGAGACAATACCTTTGCGCATGTCAACAGTTAAAATTACTGTAACATTAAACCCTAAAATTCGACAAATATTAAAAAATGTAAGATATTTTATAAGAAACATATCATGCTGTTTACAAAACAGGTATTACCTACCTACGGTTACTAGAATTCGACAATGTATTTTTCCATGAACGTGTTAAAACTTGAAAGAAAATGCGACAAATGTTTTAGGCAAATTCCTGTTTGCTCAGCCGACTTACATCATCACAGTTGCCCAAAACCTTGCACAGTTGTTACGGAAGTGGAAATATAGGATTCTTTGAACACAATTGATACTTATGCATGGCCAAATCAGCACAAAAACGAGTAGTTTTTTTTATTTTGTTCAAAGTGCATTTGTTATGAAATGTTTCTGTCGATTCAACAATAAATATTGATTTTTTACGCCCCATATATCCCTGCTTGACAACTATGCACAGTTTCGTAAGCTCGATTGCTTCCTGGCTGAACAAACAGATTTTTGCTAAAATGCCAAATTAATCTCATTCCCAGCTTGCGTCAACACGTTTATACAGACTACAAATCTACACATGCCATCGTTAGCATTAGTAAATACTTCACTATTCTATAGTTGCTCGTTGTGGCTTTCTACAAAACGTTCACGTTGCGCTACAATTGATTGTCAACGATATACTTGCGAGTATCAAAATATCTACACTACTCAACTCAACCTACTGCCACATAACTGCTCTTATTATAATGATAACAAGAGGCTATCACGCTACATCTATAATAGGCGTATCGTTGGCTTTGTAGCTCGCGCTAGACTATACGTAAAATATGTTTGTGAGTCCTTCAGTTCTCGCTTCTTAAAAAATGAATTAATTGCCCGATGTCTTTGCAGTTATCTATTGAACAAGTTTACACACTTAAAAGCAACTTAGTCAAGGTAAAACATAAAGCGTCTCCATCAACAAACAAACCAAACCCAACTGAAACCAATGATAATAATAATGTTTTGTGCGGCATACCGGGGGTGGGAGGGGTGGACCCGCGAGAGTTGGTGTTCTTATTGGTGACCACGTCGTTCCCTACCCCACCTAGATTACTGGAGGAAGAAGTCTTTGATGAGTATAACTTGGAGTTACGAGCTTGGGTTTGTTGAACGCGGAGGTTCTCGAGTTTCACGGGTGACGGGATGAAGCCGACGTCGCTGCCCTCTTTCACGAGACGGCCGATCCACCAGTTGTTGTCGTACTTTTCCTGAAACAACACGACACATGTGAGACACCAGACGACACTGACACCGGGCCTTTGTTAAATTGTACTAGTATAGTCCGACTTAGGCTGCTCTAATGGATAGGCCTACTCAGGAGGTTTTAGCTTTTACTTTCTGAAAGTCACTTGAGTACCCTTAAAGCACGCACATAACATGAGTCAACACATTGAGAAGTACAGTACCCCATCTTCCACGGTTCCCTTCGTTTCGGTTCCCTATAATATATGAGTATGACCCACGTATCAGCAATTTGAGTTTTAAAAGAATTATATCTATAGTGGCCCCAACGAAAGAATGCAGATGGCTCAAAATTGTTTTCCCAACCTAACAACTTTCAAAAACTATCACGCTCGCTCCAGCGTGGATCTTTGTTACAATCATAGGAACTCTGTGATATAGCACAGATAAATTTTGTGCTTGCGTTGGTAAAAGATATTTCTCTTTCATACACAAACGGGACATTCCATTATCGCGCATTCATTCTTCCCACCATACCAACATCTGCATTTTGTTCTATTGGAGCAGTATAGAATATAAGTATTTAATAAATTATTTATGTATTTTCCTCGAAAAAAATGCCAGGGACGATGTTAATACCCTGTATTGGATTGTAGTTGGGCTGGGAGTTTGGAGTGGAGGAATGTTCAACATGATATTTAGTGACAACTGAAAGAATACCTCGGGAAACTTTCAATCAGTATTGCCGGTGGTGCCAGACCATCTCCCGAATAAGAGTCTTGGGCTGTACACAACAGCAACAGCTGTCAGTTATAAAATGAGTATCGAGTTGTAGTAATCGATAGCTACCCAATCAGTATTGAATAACCTCATGGATCCAGCGTACTCATCAGCACAGGGTGCATGTTTTATTTTACAATTATTGTTCCAACAAAACTATTGAACTAATCATTATGGATATTTTTTTACAGATAATGATGCAAAAGGATGATGGAATGTTGAACAACAGATGCTGGCGATAGAGTTACGTGGGTCACACGTCTGCGAGCACAACCAAGCTTCACATGTTCTCGTGTAAGTCGCTGCACCAAGCCGAAATCAATAAGAGACTAACTGATAATGATACGAGTCCGCTGTCTGATATTTGTGGGCGAGCTTATGATCTAAGCCCGGCCCAAGTGAGCCCCGTCCCTCGACACTCGTGAAGCAAGTAGCACAGTCTTGTTGACGCCCGAGGTGGCCTCTGGACGTTGCTGACCTGCGCATGTTTCAATCATCATTTCCACTCCTTTCTCGAGTGTATTAATATCCCAAGAAATCACTTGTTAGAACCTTACACACCCAAAACTGTTGAGAGCCAGCTCAAGCAAGGGCTGAGCCAACACTTCCAACTACATTTACACACTCACATATTTGGACCACTTCAAAAACAACGATTTTGAGAAGAAAAGAAGTGATGTCTATCTATGCATTTGAACGTTGCATTCTGACCATCGACCTACATTGCGATATACAACATTAAATTGCGTTACACCTGCACCATCAAGCAAAGTTTCATAATTCTATTGGGTAACGAAGTGAACGTCGTTGCAAATTTCTTTCCCCACCTCACTGAGTTTTCTAGGTCACTGCATGAGTGCTCAGATAAGATTGACTAATGGCTGCCGACATGACTGCAGTGACAAGGGCTAACGAGGTTAGCGTCGGCAAACTCCGTTATGCAATATTATATTTATAATTCAATCCAGTGCGCTTGATTGGCTGTGAAACCCTTTCAAAGTTGTGCAAACTAGGACAAAACAACTATTCTGTCACTTAGGGGGTAAAGTTGCTCTCAAAGCTATGCACGATCTTGTGCTTAATAAGAGCGACGTTTTAGTAATTTATTAAGGATATCGGAGAAGTTTACGATAAAAGGAAGGAAGAGTGCATTAAAACGATATCAATAAGATGCATCATGTCATGTACAAAACAGATTGAGAGTGTCTAATGTCTCAATCGTCACATCCAATTTATAGTTATTTAACTTCTATCCGCTTGAGATACAAAAACTGAACGACAAAAGGGGAGGGCAATAAATTAAAAAAATTAAATCAAGGACATAAATGCACAAAACTGTAGTTAAACTACTTTTGAAATAACTGTATCACAACAATAATGTATAATAAGAAAACATTTCTTCCCAACATAATTTAATAATAAAATAGTATATGAAAATGTGAAATGAAATTAATTAAAACTAATATATTTGTATTAAATTGTTAAAACTTTGTTTGCATATTTTTAAACGCGAGGATTCACCTTTAAATGTTATCCGCAACTTGTTGATGTGCGGTGCGCGAAAGTGTTGTGTGTCGGTGGACATTGTTTCCATGCAAAGTGTTGTAATACCTTGATATGCAGGAAGTCTCGGACGTCGAACGAGACGGCACTGCCGTGGACGGGGGAGTCGTCATCTACAGAGCCGTCGTAGCTAACGTTTGTCCGCACAGCGAACGCCACAGGTTTTCCCTGAACAAGAACATGTTCAATTAGTTACATACATACTCATCTAGTTGCCCATATTTAATACATTACAGAAATCATACAATCCAGTTTGACCCGCTTGCCAGGCGAAATTCTGAACTCCTACTCCACAAAGTCGGGAACTTACTACATTCTGGACTCTAGGGAGGTTTATTATAACGTACATTTCTTTTCATCAATGTATCTACGAAGGTGTTTCCTGGCTAGTTAAATAGAGAGGGGCATAAACTAGCATGTGTTACACCATTCATTATGGTCATGTTACAGTTAGGGGAAGGACACGAGGCGGAGAACACATACACACATTCCCACGTCGGTTGTGTTTCACCTTTATGTGAGGTGTGGTTTATCACAATCAAATTAATAACTGAATTATCACAATATAAATATTATCGCTGTGTGCAATATGAAAATCTTCGAATATGAACTACTTAACAAAACATACAATTTTCGTCAGATCACCGGTTACTATCATAGTTGCAAGAACTATAATAAAACACATTCATTGATAACCACACACGGTTGCAAAGATGACCCCTCAAACTAACATAATACAGAATTTGGTTTCAGAAAGTTTATCACCGGATTCAAGTTTATTTTTACAAAAGTAAACATATGGTTCGATAAGTTGCTTTACAAACAGTTTGCATTTGGAATAAACAGACAAAGTCACAATGATCCCTTCTTAAGGCAAGGGTCGAACCCATGTCCATTAGAACCAAGGTTTATCGTTTTGCTTCAAATAACAGTTTACTATTTAGCTACCTGCTAATAGGTCTTCAACGCAATGTTATTCTAAGATGCTCGCTGTGAATGGTGGAGGTGCCGGGTTCGAGGACACTTGAAGGGGGAATCCCCCATACAAAGTAATATTTCGATGAAGCATTTTTATTGACTTTTGAATGATAACAATTATTTGTGTATAATTTGTTGCTTGATGAATACTGCCTCCGAAAGTTTAACAATATATTATCTGTGCTCTTACTATGAAGCTTTTACAAAGGAATCCGGGTCGTAAAGTTCCAAATGATTTGGATTGATGATTATGGAGTGAGCTACTTTGAAATGGGTGTCTTTAAATCTTTCGTTAAACGATTGTTACGTGGTATGGATGGATGGAGATAGTATTTAAGAAAAGCAACGCAGAATGTAACATCAAATACATTATGAGCTTTCAATTAATGTCCCCCACTGAAAAATGGTTATGTGACGGCGTGGGTCAAAATATCAAAACAAAATAATATTTTAATTTTTTAATTTTTATTAAATATTAACAATTCCACATACGCGAGTGTCCCGACTATCCAAATAGAGAATCAAAATATAAATGTATTGATTTCACCAGAAAAATACATAAACTTTGCTAAAACTAAATTGCCATTAATAATCAGTAATCACGAAATGAAGGTACTTATTAATAATAAGTTATCTCATAGTAAATAGTTTTTATTTAATCTATGAAGTATAACTAATCAATGAAGCCAACAAGCGGTCCGTGTTCGTTATTTCAAAGAGCCACTAGAAGAGAAGAAGAGAAGAAGTAAGAACGACAGACAGAGTCGAAAGAGCCGAGTCGGAATGGTAAATTTCTACATTGCCAGTTTGAATAGACCCAAAGCACTATTGTAAACAATATAAATCGTAATACTTAATCATAGTTTCTATGCGGGGAATAGGTAAACAAAGGACAACCCAGTCTGGGTAACAAAGTAACTGTTCAAACGAAATATACTAGGAAAACGCTAAAGTCGTTGTTGGACGAGTGAGCGAGTCATGTGAAAAACAGAACAAAACCATCGTCTTTAAATTAACTCTTACACTTTTTCAGCCATTTTTTAATTTTTAATTTCTTGTATGTTTAAATCGCAACGGATTTTGCTCATTTTGCTAGCAGTTCTCAGAACACTGGTCACGGATGTCTGTTTAAAATTGTTCGGCCGTTTGGCATCGAACAAACATTTTACAGACATATTAGTCACGAGGAAGACCCGTTCGTCTTACATAATAATCTAGAGCATAATACTACACTAAAATTACAGTTTACAAAATTATATCTTGTACCTATGACTGTACACGATTTTTAAGGCTTTTTGATCCTGAAATTTGCGAAAATTTGCTTTTTTGTGAATTTCTTTAATCGGCTTAAACCAGTTTTTTGGGTTTCTCATAGATATTAGAACATCATACTAGTCTAAAAAATGGTCATTTAGAAAATTGTCTTGAAACTGTGCACAAATATACACCCTAACACGCAAAAATATGCGTTCCGAAATTACACCTTCTCTTAGAAATCAGCATGTTTTTACCGAACCCTTTCCCAAATTACAAAAATAAAACGTAGACGATTTACAGAAAAGGGAGCTGTGTACGTCAAAGATGGCCAATATTTTTTCCCACCAAAATCCATCAAGGTCACGAGGGTCAAAGATCGTCCCCGTGATATTTCTTATGGTAGATTTTTGCCGATGGTGGAAAATTACCAAGTTTGATAAAAAAAAAACTGGTAGGGGTGGACCCAATATTTCCTGTTATTGTGTTCATTCATAACTTGTAAGCCATAATGAAATATATTTTTTGAATTTATCGGGTGAGTACCCCTTTAAAATCAGTTAGAAAATAAACAAAACGTGTATTTGTTAGTAAGAAGAAATTATATGGACATTTGACATGAACGAGCCACGAGAGTGTTTTTTACCACTTTAATATCTTATGCAGCAGTTTCTTTCTGCGTTTAGTCCATTTATTTATTAATTAGTTACCATATCGGCCTACATTAATTTAAATATGCATTTCACTTTTTGAAATTTGTAACGGTCATAAATATTCACTAAAGGGGTGACGGTGGATTGGCCGATTAATCTACAACCACCCTTATAATTAATTATTATGACCCTTATAATTTTCAAAAAGTAAAATGCATATTTAAATTAATGTAGGCCGATATGGTAACTAACTAATAAATAAATTTACTAAACGCAGAAAGAAACTGCTGCATGTGATATTCAAGTGGTAAAAAACACTCCCATATGGCTTATTCATGTCAAAGCTAATAATATCAATATTAATGTAAATACTTGAGATGTAGGCTTATTACGCTTGACGCTCCTCCTCCCGCCGCAGCGTTTCCTTCTCCTCATTCTCCTGACTCATCTGACTCACTCATCTGACTCATCTGACTCACCCGTGCCTTCTCCAGCTGACTCAGCGCTTGACGCTCCTTCTCCCGCCGCAGCGTTTCCTTCTCCTCGTCCAGCGACAAATCGGATGACGGCTGTGAGTAGTTTGAATCAGCAGAGCCCTGCAGAAAGACGAGAGTTTGAGACACCGGTACTCGCCCTAAACCACAGGGATACAGACAGTTTGACTCTCTCTTCAACCCACACTCACGTGGACAAGTCGAGAGTTTCTTTAATCCTCTACGCGCTAAGCATTATGGGAGAAACAGGGCTAACACGCTAAACACGTCATAATAGGGAATATTCCACTTCCGTCAAATACTGTACAAATAGATTTTTTAGAAGAAGTATTTCGTTCCGATTACAAATATGTACTTTTGTTTTTCCGTGAAATAATAATCCAATAATTTATAGCCGTTTAAAAAGAGCCTTTTTTTGAACGGCAAAAACGGCTATGACGTCAGAACTGTGTTGAACCAACGCCGTCTGGATACACACACATACATACATACATCCAGACGGCGGTGTTTTAAACAAAGCAGCGCCTAGCAAAGCCTACAGAAATGTAAACAGATGGCGGACATTTTACATTTAACGCCTAGCCAGAAAACGAGAAAAGTTGACATTGCAATCAAAAATCAAAACTGAAACAGTCCTAGGTCTAGGCCTAGGCGTAGAAAATTATTAATGATACAACAGTCTAGGACAATCGTTCCTGTAGGATATAGGCCTTGGTATGTGAATACATAAATTACTCACTTGACAAGCCCTTGGCTTAACTTGCCAACCCTAGGCCTGCACGTCCATGTTCTGACACACATCCCGCACAAAAACCTTACTTTGATGACTAATTAAAGCCTTTTGTAGATAAAGAACAGCATGATAGTCCTAGGCTGTGCAAAAATTCAAGACAAAACGCTCGTAGTTCTTTATCACAATGATCTCGCGAAATCTCCTGTCACATACGAAAAAAGAAAAACAAAAGACGGTGAAAATGTACATCGTTTAAGTGGCTGTGGAGTTGTGTTTGTTGTTGAGCGGATGGGCGAGCACCGCCGTCTGTATGTAAATATGAACAAATATACGTACATTTAGTTTCTAATTGGCCTTGACTCAACACAGTTATGACGTAGTACCAGAGTCGATAAAGAAGTTTCCCCTTTGGGGAGGTCCCCTTACTCCCAAGTCAAAATGGAATCTAACGCTCTGCGCGCTGAGGGCGGCTTAAATGTGAAACTAATAAAAGCACTGCACGCTAAATACGGTCAGTAGATTATCGATGTGCAGTGACGCTGAAATCAACAAATAACAGACGAAACGTCAAACTTCAATTTTATTTCAATCATATTAGCCCTGGGCCCTAGTCTTTTAAAACGATTTACTTTTGATTTATTATTGTACTATAAAGTGTTGCGCAGGCGTCACTGGCATTTTCGTGCGAAATAATTTGAGATATGTCTTGTTCAAGCCTAACGGACGTAAGTGTAGCCTAGGCCCAAGGCCACAATACAGTTTTCAGACGTAAGTACGCCCTTGGCATTCAAATCGAAATCTTGAACAATACATATTGTCGGCCTAGGTCCTAAGCTTAGGTCTACTCCATCAGAAATATCCTCATCAATAAAGATAGTTTGCTTTACTCCAAAACATTCGCCAACATTCGATCGTATTTAATATTTTGACGTTTTCGCCATTTGTCGTCATCGACTGTTAACTACTAGTAGAAAAGTGACGTAGTTTTATTGAAGTAGTTCCATCAATCGTCACACAGATGTCGCGCGGAATGTTAGATTCCAAACGCCAAAAACCGACTTTTTATTTAACCCAGGGCGGTATAGGGAGTTGGAGGAACTCCCCAACGGGGAAACTTCTTTATCGACTCTGGTAGTACCGTCCAAAGATGGCGCACGCTCGTTTTTGGCGCGCAAACTGGGGGTCCAATTTACTTCTTGTTTAAATTACACAAAATAATTTTTTTTTTCAAATAAAAAAAAGTGCAGTGACTATTAAGACATGAAAAAGAATTAAAATAAAATATAAAATATAAAGTGGAATATTCCCTATTATGTTCGGGTGTGTGGCGGACTGCGTCTACAACACAAACACACAGTTCGCCGCACACCCGAACAAAATTTTGACATGTTTAGCGTTATAACCCTGTTATTCCCATAATGCCATGTGCACGAAACAGATGACGCTGATGGTTTTGAAAATCATCTATATTACTTCGATATTGATATATTACTTTGGCAAATTGATCCTTGTTTTATTATTGATGAATAATGATGAGTATATCAGTTATTCGTGGCAATATAGAATCGTCGTATGAATCAAGTACAATTTTCATGATAACAGATTTATAATCAACAAAACATGCATCGATATATCAAGTATTAATATCTACGGTATTCCTTGGTCTACAAGTAATTCGTTTAGTAGATTAGCTAGTTACACACTTATGCTACGATCGTTGTAGAATAAAACGAATCTACAGATTGTTTATTATTACTTACTACTCAATGTTTACGTCTATACACAAACTAGGCTGTGTTCTGAGGGTTATTACTTTCATATTATTATCACAACACTAGACTAAAATATATCACTAATCATTACCTCAATTCTATTCTATATTATAGTCTAATTTCTACCAACAAGAAATATTTCAAAAGTATCCAAGAGAAATGGAACGTCTAAGATCTAAGAAGCTACTTTATGATCTCGGTAACAACTAGCTATATACTCAACACGAATCTAAGAGAAATTGTAATTCACATTATTATGTTTCTTGTGACTATTTCTCCAGACGAACGTAGATTCGCATAAAGCTTTGCACAATTGACAATGACGGACAGTTTGATCAGCATTGTGATAGTCGATAGTCAACGTGTAGGCTCTAGTGTAGTCTACAGTAGATAAACCATAACGAAACACGGCCCGCACTCTTCAGCCTTCAGCCTCTCCTGATGGTCCGAAGCTTGTAATATACACTTTAGTACTTTTAAAAGACCGTACGTCTTAGTGTCCCCTGGCACTATTTGAGTATGATA